>PVJC01010279.1:0-44037 GCA_004026665.1 Murina feae
GACCCTTCCTTTGCATGACTTTGTATATTTCATTCCATTCCCTTCTTGCCTGATGTGTTTCTGTTGAGAAATCAGTCGCTAGTCTGATTGGGGAGCCTTTGTAGGTAACTTTCTGTCTCTCTCTGGCTGCTTTTAAGATTCTTTCTTTGTCATTGGTGTTTGCCAATTTAATTATAATGTGCCTTGGCGTTGGTCTTTTAGGGTTCATTTTGTTTAGAACTCTATAAGCTTCTTGGATTTGTGTGGGATTACTCTTTCTTATAACTGGAAAGTTCTCTGTCATTATTTCTTCCAATAAGCTTTCTATTCCTTGCTCAATTTCCACTCCTTCTGGCACCTCTATTACATGCATATTGTTTATTTTTGTGTTGTCCCAAAGTTCTCTTAGGCTCTTCTCCTGCTTATTAATTTTTTTTTTCTAGAAGCTGCTCTGTTTGGGTGTTTTTTTCTATCTTGTCTTCTAGCTCAATGATGCGATCCTCTGCTTCATCTAGTCTACTGTTGATGCTTTCTATTGAGTTCTTCATAGCAGTAATGTCACTTTTCATTTCTTCTTGGTTCTTCAACATTTCCTCTTGGTTTTTGCACATATTGTTGAATTTGTCTTTCATTCTCCTCAACCACTTTATGACCATTTCTCTGAATTCCTTCTCTGACAAGTTAGTTGCCTCCATTTCGTTTACTTCCTTTTCTGGCGATGCCTGTTTCTCTTTTATATGTGGACTGTTTCTTTGTCTCCCCATGGTCTCTCTTGTCTGGGTGTCTGTTTACATGGTTCTCTCTCTCCTGTGTTGATTTAAATGCAAGAAATACCACACAACAAGGCACAATGCACGAAATACTGAACACAGATGTATTCACAATACTAATAACTCCAAATAAAGGTGGCCACCAGAGAAAAGAGAATTAGGGGAAAGAGGAGGAGAAAAATAAAAAAGGGAAAAGGATAAAAAAAAGAGAGTGCAAGAATGAAATTGGGAGAGGGACAAAGAAAAAAGGTAAGAGAGATAGGAAAGAGAGAGAAACAAAAGATGGGAATAAACTATATAGGGAGGGGATTCTAATAGAGTAGCCACTAATTTCAATGAATGTCAGCAACAGATACCTAGAGATGAATGCCAACCATAAACAACCACTAATTTCAAGCGAGGTGAGGGAAACCAACAGCAACAAAATAACCGAAGGATAAAAAAAAAAT
This sequence comes from Murina feae, assembly GCA_004026665.1. Lineage (NCBI taxonomy): Eukaryota > Metazoa > Chordata > Mammalia > Chiroptera > Vespertilionidae > Murina > Murina feae. The sequence continues at coordinate 1,199 of PVJC01010279.1, forward strand.
TAAAATTAAACAGTATAATCAACAATCAAGCTAACAACAGCTCAGCGACAGAGAGAGAGAGAAAGAGAGAGAGAGAGAGAGAGAGAGAGAGAGAGAGAGAGAGGAATGAAAGATAATAGAGAAAAAATATGGATAGTGTAGAAAGAGAAGAGTGAGATGAGTATGGACTTAGAGCAATGGATTGGAAATTAGATATATAAGTAGGGTGAAATTTTCAGAGGAGGTAAAAAGAGGGAGTAGGGATAGTTTAAAGCAGGACTGGGGTAAGAAACTGGACAAGAAAAGGAGAAAGGTGAGGAAGAGAGTGTTGGTATAAAGGTAAGATTGAGATTGAGTAAAGTGATGCTCAAAGGAGAAATGAAAATAGAACGTGGAACGCAAATCACAAAATAAATTAAGGAGAAAATAAAATTAAACTAAAAAAGGTAAAATAGTAGTAGTAATAATATTGATTAAAAATATAATCACAATAATTAAAAAAGTAAACTCAAGTGAGGAAAAAAAAGAGACAGAAAAAAATTATAGTTTCTTCAGTAAAAGGTGAAAAAATAAAAATAAAAATGTACAGTAGTGAGGGTCATTCACTTCCTCTTCTCTTCGGTTTGACTCTCCTTTGTTCTGTCAGGTATTTAGGGGAGGATTGAAGCTACCTGTGACACACTGCTCTTCCGTGTTGTGGATCACAGTCCTAGTTTTAAAGCGGGCAGTATTTCTTTGTTTCCAGACTGCCTGTTTACAGAAGGGTCAGTTTGTTGTTCAGCCTCTGGGTGGCAGTATTCCTGGAATGACCTTCAGGGCTTGCAGTCCTCTCTAGCCATTATGTAGGCCTCGTTTTCCTTACAGCACTTAATACTGGTTTGGGGGAGTGGTCTGCCCCAAAGCTGGTTTTTGGTGTTTTCCCCCGCTCTGATCCCCAGGTTCCACAAAAAAAAACAAAAACAAAAACAGTGTTCCCCTGCAGTCTCTGTCAGTGACCCCAACTGGGTGCCCCTGTGTGATGGGCTCAATAATCAAAAGCGAGGATTTAATGAGAGAAGAGAAAAAAAAAAGAAAAAAAAATCCCAGTCACTTCCACGTGTCCTCTCACCCCTGGCGCTTGCAGCCAGGACACTGGCAGAGTCCAAGCTGCCGACTCGTACCCAATTGAGCTATGGTCCAATTTTTCAGAACTCCTTTCTGCCAGCAGCCCCACGAGTTCCCCTCCCCTTCGTGGATTTTGCTGGCCCTGGGGGGCGGAGGGGTTTGAGGGGTGCAGATTTCCCCTGCATGCCCGCACAGTCGTCTCCCACCTGGAACAAATCGCAACTTTATCTCAGCAAATTCTAACCTTTCCATGGGAGGGCGCATGGCTCCTCCAAGTCTGCGTCTCCGTGAGCTCCGGTGCTCCTAGGGTCCTGGCTGGTCCCGGGGCACCTCTGCTGCAGGACTCTTGGATATGTTGGCTTGTGATGCGAGGCACTCTCCCCCTTGGGATGGCGTGGACTCCCCCACAGAGCCACCACTCCCGGAGAAATCTCAGAACTAAGCGGTTGCCCAGTGCTCTCTAGCAGACCCCAGGCTAAAACTGTCACTCCCAGCTGAATCTCCTGAGCCAATTCGGGGCGGGTGCCACTGGCTTCAGCTGCTCACTTGGTCCGCTCCTGAAGAAGATGCAGGACATGTCCCTCGATACGGCCGCCATTTTTCTCTCTGAAATATGGTAGATTTAAATTCAAATGTATCAGCAATAGCATTAAATATGAATGGCTTAAGTGTTCCAATTAAAAGACAAAGACTGGTCAGAGAGGAATTAAAAAAACAAAACTATTTTCTGTCTACAAGAGAAACAATTAAAAATAAAAGGATAAACAACTAGCAAAATATTAATCAAAACAAAGCTAGGATCACTATATTAATATTAAACCAAGTAGATTTTAAGTTAAAAAGCATTACTAGGGTTCAACAGGTCATTTCATAATGATAAATGACTCAATTCACCAGGAAGATACAACAATTCTAAACATGGAAAACAAAAATTGAGAGACCCTAAAGAAGAAATAAGTAAATCTACAACCATAGTAATATTATGATAACATACTTCTCTCTGAAACTAATAGAATAAGTAAACAAAAGATTAGCAAAGATATGGAAGATTTTATCCATATAGTTGACAAATATAACCTATCCTATCTAATAAAAGAGTAATATGCAAATTGACCATCACAAGTTGGCTGCCCCCCTGTGGTCAAAGATGGCCACCACAAGATGGCCAGCAAGGGAGGGCAGTTGGGAAGGACCCAGGCCTGCAGGGGAGGGCAGTTGGGAGGGATCCAGGCCTACAGGGGAGGGCAGTTGGGGAGGACAGTTGAGGGGGACCAGGCTGGCAAAGGAGGACAGTTGGGGGGGATGAGGCTGGCAGAGGAGGGCAGTTGTGGGGGACCCAGGCCTGCAGGGGAGGACAGTTGGGGGGACCCAGGCCTGCACCCCCTCCCCTGCGTTATGACGCGATTTGGCAGGAAAATGCCCGATTACAAAGTGTTAATAATGGACGTGATGCACATTGGGGATGGAGGGGGGACCAGGGTATATGGGAAATCTCTGTACCTTCCCTTCAATTTTTCTGATTGTAAAAAACAAAGTCAAGCCCAGCTGGTGTGACTCAATGCTTGAGCACTGACCTATGAACGAGGAGGTCACAGTTCAATGCCCTGTTAGGGCACATGCCCAGGTTGCAGGATTGATTCCCAGTGGGGGAGTGCAGGAGGCAGCTGATCAATGATTCTCTATTATCATTGATGTTTCTCTCACTCTCTCTCCCTTCCTCAATGAAAAAATCAATTAAAAATAAAGTCAAAAGAAGCAAAAAATAAAGTGAAATATTAGCACTGTATGGTTGGACTGACTTCACATTCCAGCTCTAACAGTCACTAACTATGTAACCTAGAGCAGAGTAGTTAACCTCTCAGTGCCTCAGTTTCCTTATGTTTAAAATGAGGATTATAGTAGTGCCTCCCTCATAAGATTGTTGTGATTAATAACATATAGAAAGCCCTATGCACACTACCTGGAACATAAGTGCTTGATAAATATAGCTGTGATTATTATTAGTTGGAATATTAGGGCCATCATAATATTTTTGGTATCCATAAATTACCAGTATTTACAATTTATACCAACTTTTGAATATCTACAAATACAATAATTAAAAAAAAACTCTTAATAGAGATGCCCAATATATTTCTCAGTGATATTGAATGTTACTATCTCACTAAGAATGTGTTAATAAAAATTCAGCAAAACAAGTATTTTAACAACTTGTAAAAATGTGCTAAAACACCCAGGGAAAATAATCTAATTGCATTTGGTAATGGATTTAATATAGTTATTTTAAAATATCTAGGTACTATATATCCTAGTAGCAGACTTCCAGTTTTAAATACCAGGAGAGGTCAGGGGAAACTTAAAAGCCCATGTATTAAGTACATTTCACAGAAAACTAACCTAAAATTCCAGCATGTGTGTCTAACCATCTCAGATACCTGAGAGTAAACAAAGTAGATAACTAGCCCTGCCTTTTGAACCAACATAAAAGTTCTGATCAAAAAGATCTCCTCATCAGATGTTCGCAAATTCAAAAGTTCACCCCATTCCATAATGTGTTGACATGTTTACCATGATTTGCTAAGAGGCAGGGGAGACTTTTTCCCACTTAACAGGAGGCTTCTACAATCAGGCTCCTGAAGGTTTTAGCAGTTCAAGCAGGTTACTGACAAAGGGGATTACGATCAACAGGAAATAGAAGCTAGATGTGCAACTTCTCCCACCCACCCCTCCCTTATAAAATATTGCACATTAAAATGCTAAAATGCTGAACTTTTACAGCCCAGTGACACATTTTCAAGCTGTCATTAACAACTAGTCAAACACCTAATATTGCCTTGCTTTGTGTGACTTAAAGACTGAAGAACCCAAGCTCTCATAATTTCATTGTCATCTGATTCTGTCATCTTGTAATAGTTGGGCAGAGGAGGAGAATTCATGAAATGAAAGACATGATATTATAGAAAGGAAATGAACTGTATTTTTGCCATTAAAAACATTAAGACAGCACCTGGCCAGCGTGGCTCAGTGGTTGAGCATTAAACTATGAACCAGGAAGTCATGGATTGATTTCTGGTCAGGGCACATGCCTGGGTTGCAGGCTCAATACCCAGTGGGGATGTGTAGAAGGCAGCCAATCAATGATTCTCTCTCATCATTGATGTTTCTATCCCTAACTCCTTTCTCCCTTCCTCTGTCAACTCAATAAGATATTTTTTAAAAATTAAGTTGTTGCTGATACCATTGTAATTAGCTAATAGAAAAGGAACAGAGGGAAGGCCAGATATTATAGGCATGTCCCCTGTAAAACACTGGGGGACGGGGACTGAACAAAGGGGAAATAGATGCATGCCCAGTAAAGCCGGACATAGGAAAGGTACCTGTATGTCAGTCTCGCCTGGGAACAAAGGTCATTGACCAGAATGGGTGTGGCCACTGCCAGCACTTGAAGACGTGGGATAGTTAATCCCCTGAACAAAGGAATTTGCTCTCTTGTGCTTTTGGGACCCTTGGGACTCTTGTTTTCGGGGCATGCTGTCCTGCATTCTCCCATGTGGCCCGTAGCGAGGCAGACCCCCACACACATACAATGGACGAATAAACTGCATCTATCCTGATGCTGTGGGGGACTGGGCTGCAACATGGAACAGAAACTCTGGACAATGACTTTGCATCTAAGTTTACTGAAACTCCAGCTATACTTTTATGACTAGAGCAAGGAAAATGGGACTTTAGAAAATTTGGCATAGAATTCCTTGAAAATAAGACTTTCTACCATATCTCATCCTCTTTTCTTAAGATATTGCAAGAACTCCACCCCCCCCCCCCCCCCCGCCAGCAGCACCCAGTGGGGAAGAGGACCCCTCAGACACACTTCATCCAGTAACATTACCACTTTGAAAAAGAATCTGGTAATATTAAAGTTAAACATACATGATTCACAAATTCCACTCCTAGTTACTTGCCCAAGAGAAATGAAAACACAGAATCTTATATGCAGTATTCATAGTGTCTTTATTCATAACAGCCAAAAACTGATAGCAGTTCCTCAACAGGTAAATAGATAAACAAAGTTATGATATATCCATACAGTGGAATACTACAGCAGGCCAATAAAAAGAAATGAATTAATGATTCTCACAACATCATGGATGAATGTCTAAAACATTATGCTGGCTAAAGCCTGGAACAAAAATGTACATAATTCCACTTTTGTAAGTCCTGTCAAAGGTAAAATTAATCTAAAGTGATAGAAATCAGATCAGTTGTTTCCTAGGGATGTAGGGGCATAGGTGGAAAAAGGAAATGTTTTACTTTTGATTGTGGTGGTGAATACGTAGGTGTATAAATGTAACACAATTCCTTAAAGTGTCCTGGTAAACCAATGGCTATATTTAACATCTTAAAAATGTGAGTCTAGATTAGAGCTTTAAATTCATGTAGATTCCAAATGTTTCCACCTGATTTCCAGAAAATAAAATGGGATATTGCATGAACAAATATTTATGTGATAAATTACAAGTGTTGTGAAATGTAAGGTGATATTCAAAATATCCTTGCTAATAAAAGCCTAAGTGGTTGTCAAGCCATGATGCCCTCACGCCATCACAAGATGGCAGCACGCACAGTGGGCATGTGCAGGTGGGCGGGGCGTGGCTTGATGCTGTGTGTGCAGCACAAAGAATGCTTGGGAGTCCCACCTCCTCCCAGTTCTGTGTGCAGAGCCGGGAGGAGGCGCGTCCCCTGGCCCTGAGAGGCAAGGCTTACCTGGGGGCCCTGGGGTTCTGCATCCCAGCTCTGCATGGCATGGAGGTGGGACCCCGGGCTCCAGCCTACCTCTTTGGGGCAATCCATTGAGGAGCCCTGGATGGAGTGGGCAGGGCCTACCTCTTTGGGGCAATTAATACAGAGCTCCCACATTGTGACAGAGCACAGGCCAGGCTGAGGGACCACCCTCCCCCCCGCCCCTGACTGCACAAATTTCATGCACCAAGCCTCTAGTGGAAAACATAAAAGAGTTGCTGTTTTAAAAAGTATCTATTTTTGGAGAGATGTTTTTCCTTTGAGGCAGTCTTCTACATGAGATTGGATCATGTGAAATTACCCTCTGTGTAGGTTAAAAATAATTTTTTATATCAGCATTTTCATATAACCCAATCTAATGAAAATCCTATTTTTCAACCAGCTTCACTTCATAGCCACGTACTTAAAAACAAACAAAGAATACACACTGAGTAAAATATTCACTCTTTTATAACAAAGTAAAAAAAGTATGTCTTAGAATAAATATTCTCTTGCTATGTATACTTTAAAAATTAGAATAGAATGATCACTATTGTTTTAATCTCTGTAAATTGAATTTCAAATATAGTATATATTTTTAAAAGTATTTTTACATAAAAAGCGCTGTCAGTTTAAAATACCCTGCATATATTTACATTCCAAATCAGTGTCACTTTCATCATATGTTACCACAGTGGAGTGTTTCTTCTATAAAGCATTTTTTAAAAAGAGCAAAAACATGATATTCTTAAGCAAACAGACTTTGACAAGCTGCTCTGCAAATCTTAAGTACATGTTTTGATTACTTCAGGTATCTATAATTATCTAAAAAGCAATATAGAGAAAAGCAATTTTAATCCAATGCTGGTCATTCTTTCAAGTCTTCCTGACTCTATGTACTGAGTAAAATAATGATCGCATTATGTTTGGAAACTACTATCTTTTGAGTGAGTTGGGGAATAGAGATAAAATAAAAATCTATTATAAAAATAAACTTTTAAAGGCAGATATCTGTGCTGTCTACTTCTATTTGATGGTAGCAACCATAATTGATCTGGATGAGGAGAGTTCTGAGAGAAACCTCTAACTGTTTCTTCTGCTTTCTCTATCATTTAATTTAAAAAAATCTAATCTAATGAAAGAGTAATATGCAAATTAACCCCCACTTCATTACACCTAACCCATGCCCACCAGCCAAGCCACACCCACCAGCCAATCAGATTGATGATATGCAAATTAACCCAGCCAAGATGGCGGCCAGCAGCCATAGAGCTAGAGCAAATAGGAGGCCAGGGATGGAGGAAACTGCCTGCCTAAACAGGCTGTGGCCTCTGCTTAAGGCAACAAAGTTTCAATTATAGAACATAAATAAACCCCAGAACCTGCTTCCAGTCAGCCTTGCTGGGACCTTGGGTCAATGGGAGCTGTGGCCACCCTGCAAACAGCCCTCAGCCCCTCACCCAGGCTGGCCACACCTCCATGGGGTGAGGGTCCCCACTGGGGGGCTTTACCAGCCTTCAAACAGAACATCAGCCCCTCACGCAGGCTGGCCAGGCACACCAGCAGGTGGACATCCTCTGAGGGGTCCCAGACTGCGAGAGGGCACAGGTTGGGCTGAGGGACCCTCCCCCCCACCCAGTGCACAAATTTTTGTGCACTGGGCCCCTAGTCCTATCTAATAAAAGAGTAATATGAAAATTGGGTGTTACTTCATCACAAAGATGGCCGTCCCCATGGCCACAAGATTGTGGCACCCATAGCCACAAGATGGTCACCCCCATAGCCACAAGATGGCAGCGCTCAGGAAGGCTCAGCCCCACCACTGAAGTGGACAAGCCTGTTAGCCAGGCAGGTGGTAGAGGAGGCGGGGGGCCTGAGGGGTGTAACAGGCAGTCAGAGGGGACTGGGGGTCCCTTGCCCAGGCCAGAGGCCTTCGCCAGAGGCCTCAGGCATGGGCAAGGGCAGAGCCAGTGATCATAGTGGGCAGGGGGAGAGCTGGTGATCAGAGGGGCAGGAGCAAAGCCTGCGATCGCAGGGTCTGGGCACTGGTGGAGCCAGCAAAGCAGGGTCCTGGGGTCCCCTGCCCAGGCCTGTAGACTTGGCCATAGGCTGCCAGTGGGGCAAGGGCAGAGCTGGTGATGGCAGGGGCCAGGATCAGAGCCTGTGATCACAGAGACCTGGGCTCTGTGAAGCCAGCAATTGGAGGGGCTTGGGAGTTCCCTGCCCAGGCCTGCATCCTTGGTCAGAGGTTACAGGCCTCAGCAGGGGTGGAGTTGGGATTGGAGGGGCAGGAGTGGAGCCAGTGATCAGAGTGAATTACAGAGGAAATCCCTGTTCTTACCGCTCATTGGCTAAGTTCCCTGTATGCCACTGGTAATATTCTTAGTAACTTGAGTAATAAGAATCCAAAAAGGCGATCTAGGATTTTTTCACCACACTCCTGGAGAAAAAAAAATGAATGTCCACTGCTGGAGGGCTAAGAAATGTCATATCCTGCCCTAGCCAGTTTGGCTCAGTGCATAATGCCTCAGTCTGCTGACTGCAGGGTCTGGGTTCAATTCTGACCAAGGGCATGTAGCTAGGTTGCAGGCTCCTCCCTGGCCAGGGGCCAGGTCAGGGCTCATGCAGGAGGCAACCAATCAAAGTGTTCCTCTCACTTGGATGTTTCTCTCTGTCTTTCTCTTCTCTTCCACATTCTTTAAAAATCAATGGAAACATATCCTCAGGTGAGAATTAAAAAAAAAGAAAGAAAGAAATGTCATATCCTATGAAAGACACATCTTGAAAATGCTTAAAGAAAGTTGTCATTTTTTCATGGTAAAGGGACTGGAGTTTGTGTTGATGAAAACACCTTGGTGGCTATGGTGACTGGCAGTGGCTGCAGCAGCAGGGTGTTGGGGCTGGTGGCTTCCCCTGATTAACCCAAGGGGAGCAGGGAGCGGGCCCAAGCCATCAGTAGGAAACCCTCTGAGGGCTCCTAGTATGTGAGAGGGGGCCGGCTGGGCTAAGGAACCCCGCTCCACAGTGCACGAATTTTGTGCACCAGGCCCCCAGTATGTGTGTATATGTGTGTGTGTATGTGTGTGTGTGTGTGTATTTTAGAAGCTCAGTGCACAAATTCATGCACCAGTGGGTTCCCTTGGCCTGGCCTACAGGATCAGGCTGAAACTGGCTCTTTGACATTCCCCGAGGGGTCCTGAATTGTGAGAGGGTGCAGGCCAAGCCAAGGGACCCCCACAGATTTGCAATTGGGCTTGCAGGAGAAATGCAGGAGATTGGCCAGCTGGGGAGGAACTGCAGGAGGGCTCCAGGCCATGTCTAATCCGTCTTGCTCAGTCCCCATCAGCCAGACCCCAGCAGCAAGTTAACCTACTGGTTGGACCATCTGCCCTCTGGTGGTCAGTGTACATCATAGCAAGCAGTTGAGCAGTCTTAGCATATCATTAGCATATTACACGTTGATTTGTTGAGTGGCCAACCAGCCAACTGGACACCTAGCATATATATAGACTGCTTTAGGTTTTTTGGAAGAACATAAGGGGTTTGAGTTTGGGGTTGGGGGGAGTTAATCGATCAACTGAAGGACTTATATGCATGCATATAAGCATAATCAATGGACACAAGACACTGGGAGGTAGGGGAGGACAGGGGAAGGTCAAGGGAAAAAAATGGAAACTTATTTAACCCTCTTTGTAATACTTAAAATAATAAAAAAAAATTTAAAAAAAAGATGATTCATCTTAATAAGTTGGAGGATTTCATGCCAGGAGAATGACCTCACAAAATTCTACTTTCTTTATTGAATAATGCCTAATATGCTAAATATGAAACAAAGAGATGGTACAATCACCAGAACATGAATTTCTCCCCTTGGATATTTAGGAGGTATCTAAAGCACATTTTCCTCTATTCTTAAATTCAGAAAAAAAATATTAAAATTCCATTAATATTTTTACCTTAATTTTTTTTCAAATATTATTTTCATCTTTGGGAACCCTAGATAGAATTTCATAGAATTTTGAAAGTGTTTTTCCTCAAAGTAATGAGTTTCTCTCTTCAAAGTAATGCATTTCATCCTTTCCCAGTAAGCCCAAATTTCCAAGTCCACTACAATTCCAAAATGACAAAAGACACAATTCTTCAGTGTGTTTTTATATTTTTGCTGGTATAGCCACGTCCACATATACCCTAGTGACTGGAAAGAACTATGGGGATGAGAAGAGATATTTCCAATACTTCTTTTTGAAGATGAAATTAAAATCCTCTTGAATTGTAACAGTCATACTTTTAACCTTCTGTTTTCCAGATGGTAGAACTGAATATCTACTTAATATGACTGTGGTACCTAACTAGGTTAGTTTGAGTCATACAGGAAGAAAAATAGAAATGTCATTTCTCTGTGCTTTCAAAAAAATATGCTTTTTATTTTCTTCTCATTTGTCTGACTCTGAGACAGTGAATACTTATTATAAAAGACACATTGGTGCACTCAACTTCAGTCCATTTCATCCATCTGGGTAGAGAAAGTATGACAGGCGTGCGTGGGTGTGGATGTGTGTTGTGAGAATGTATAAGCAGGAATACAGGCTTTAGAGAGCGAGAAAGTGAGAGCAAGAAAATGGACTGTGAAAATTTAAGTCTACCCCAAATCCTGATGAACAAGTCTGTTATTTAATCTTCATTTATCTTAACTCATTTTGTAGTCAGGGCACACGAGTGTCACTTGTTTCAAGGAAGCTTTCTCTGATTAAAAATGCAGACCCAATAGAACCGTGCGCTATTATTTGAAATGCTTGCCTGGTCCTTATCTTTGGGTGCCTGTCAGAAAATACAGATACAAATGGGAAGGTCTCAAGTGTAATAACCGAATCAAAGTGAAGACGACAAAATGGTCACACTAATAATGAGGACAGATAAGCCCAGAGCTGCAAGCTTTCTATTTAGTGCTTTGCCGACAGACTCTGTTATTTACTTTGAACTAGACCTACTTTCATTAACTTTGCCTTTTGAATTCTTTTCCCCACTAAATTCCCATTATTGGCCCTATTTCAGTTTTGCCCCTTGACTTACCTTTCATCTTCCACTTCTTTTATTTCTCTATTTTCCTGTCCCTTAACATTTTTTTTCTTAAATACATAGTGTCAGTTATATCAGCTAATACAACTTCTCTTTATATTTTCTGTTTTACAAATGTTAGAGTTTAATTTCTATAAAACCTTATGATTTATGGGTAATTTAATTATTTTAGTGAAGTAGATTTGATTGCCAGATTCTCCTTGAATTAATCCACTTTTCATTTAGGGAAAGTACACAGATTAATTAGCCTGTGAAGATACTCAGACAGAAAAATTACACTTGTTAATCAATGACTCAAAATATTGGTAATAGTGATTTACTTTAGTTAGTGTTTATAGGTGATTTTTACAAAATCCTTCTCGCTAATATTATCTCAATTAATTCTCACAATTAAACATTCTTATGGTCTAATTTTATAAAGAAAGAACAAAGCCCCTTGCTAAAGGTCACACAGGTAGCAAGTAGAAGAACAGGCCTTGAACCCAGGACCTTTGACTGCAAATCCCATACTCTTTTCAACACAAAAGACTGGGCAGAGCTGAATAGGTCTTAAAAATAAAGGCCTACACTGTACACATATTCAACTCAAGAGGATTCCTGTGAAATATATGCTTTAATTTTATGTCTTTGGAAAGTTTGTAAAAGTTATCTTTCATTAATATCAACCACCCCTTAGTTTTGATGATAGCTGACCTACAAGTTAAATCGAGCTTGGTGCCCATTATTGGAAATAAAGTTTCTTTGGAACAAATAGTCTCCCTTCCATCTTTGTATATGTATTGTTTGGGGCTGTCTTTGTGCCACAACGATAGAGTTGAGTAATTGTAACACAGACCATATGGTCCTGTAATGTTTATCTGGACCTTTTCAAAAAAGGTTTGTTGACACCTGCCTTCAATAATTTTTCTACTATTGTTCATCGTTAAAAATCTTCAGACAAATGAGAATATATTATAGCCACCAATTTATCACTTCCTTAGAAGTGCATAGCTGTCGAATAACCATTCTCAGGTTGTTTTTTAATAACATCAACTGCCAATCACACTATCGTCAACTGATGCTACCCCAGGGTACTCTTACTTACTGAAAAACAAAAGAATTGAAACAATTAAGGTTTCAGTCTAGTTACTTTATTTATTTCTTTTTATTTATTTTTTAAATATATTTTATTGATTTTTTTTACAAGAGAGGAAGGGAGAGAAATAAAGAGCCAGAAACATCAATGAGAGAGAAACATTGATCACCTTCCTCCTGCACACACCCCCACTGGGGATGTGCCCGCAACCAAGGTACATGCCCTTGACCAGAATCGAACCTGGGACCCTTGAATCCACAGGCTGATGCTCTATCCACTGAGACAAACCGGTCAGGGCTATTTATTAATTTTTAATATATATATTTTAATTGCTTTCAGAGAGGAAGGGATAGGGAGGGAGAGAGACAGAAATATCAATTATGAGAGAATAATTGATTCGCTGATTCCTGCATGCTCCACACTGGGGACCAAGCTGCAACCCAGACATGTGCCTCAACTGGGAATCAGACCATGACCTCCTGGTTCCTAGGCTGATAGTCCACTCCTGAGCCACTGGCTGGGTAGTCCAGTTACTTTAAACCATAAACTCAAGTCAAAAGAAATTCCTAAGTTTTCAGATTGTTTCAGCAGAGATTTTGTTCATATTGGCTAGGCTCCCCCAGATGAGAATTCATTAATTTGCTTAAGAAAGAAAATTGTTGAGAAATGTTTCTGTTTTATACAGATTAAATCTTTTAGATGTTCACTGCCTTGTCGCAATAGTAGCTAATGAGATGTGGCAGATGTTTGAGAAATTCAGGAGGTCCTCAGGTTACATCGGAGATCCATTCCTAAGGCGCGACTTAATGCGATTTTCGCTTAAGTCAGAACCCACCTACATAAGCGCCTACGTCACTCACATGGAGCACATACACAGCAGTAATGAAGTGAAACAGTAAAAAAAATTAAAAGAAAGATAACAATTCCTGACCTTTACTTATGGTAAATAAATAATAAAAAACATAAAACACATATGTACATACGTCGAATGACAGAACATTTTTTTTTTTTAACTAACAAGATACGGAATAGTTTACTCAGAAGCAAATGTTACACTTTAATAAAGGCACTGTAATTTCTATTATGTTAGCTAATACATGAAAGAACAACTTAAAAAATTGATTCAAATTACTGGTTCTTACACCTACAAACATACATCAGAATCATTTGTGAGGTGTCAAGTCCAGGTCTCACTCTTGGAGAAGGTTGTGACCGGGGTCAGGACCTGGGTATTTTTCAAAAGCTTTCCAGGCAGCTCTGATGTTCCCTGCTGGCCAAGTCACTGACTTGAGGTCCGCTGTGGCACTTTGGTTTTTGGGGGCCATTGTTTGGGGGTGTGGGAAGCTTTTCTTAGAGCTTTATTAGCCTTAGTGAAGAACTTGGCCTCTGGCTTTTGGGGCGTCTGTCATGGGTCTTTCTTCCCCAAAGGAATGTTGCTTTGCTTCTCCACTTCTTTGACTTCTTCCCTGGGCCTTTACCTGGGGTCTTGAGCTGTGAGGCTTCAGGCATTTCCAAAGCTGGAAAGGCCTTTCTCTTCTTCCCACAAGGTGGGTTGGAACCCGGACTCTTTACTGAAGACTTCTCTCCTGTGGCATGTTTTTCCATCTCTACATTTTCTTTGGCAGGAGTTTCTCCCATTGGGACCAGTAATGGAATTTCTTCTTCAGATTCAACTTGCACTTCATTTTCGGCTTTTATTCTGCAGGTCTCTTTCTTCTCAGGCTTAGGGGTCTCTTTCTTCTGGGGTCCAGGGCCCTTCACTGGAGAACCACAAGTTTTAGAGGCCATCTCCTCTGCAGGTAGGGCTGATGTAGACTTTCTGCCCTGTTTCATAGGCTTTCTGTTTCTTTTCTTCTTTCGTTTCTTTTTATGTACTTTTTGTTTTGATATTTTCTTTGTTCCTTATTTCTTCAGACTAGAAATGTTCACACCTTTAGCTCCACCCCAACTGCTGACAAATGAAGAAAAAAGAGGCAGGGAAACTGATCTCACAGTTTTCACGTATAAGGGTTTCGCATTCTTCCACTTCTCTGGCAATTTCTGTGTAAGCTATTCCGTGACAGCAACAATGTTTTCAGTGATATGCTGAACCTGCATTCCAGTGCGGCCAATGTGGATAGTGCTGCAAGAACTGCTTTTAGAGATGTTCAAGCCAGTTCCACCTATTGATGAGTTGGTTTCTTTGGAAAGATTCTTGGTTTTAAGATTTACAGGTATTGGAACTTTCTTTCTCTTATAGAAACGTCTCCTGAGATGTGAGGGTAAGAGCCGCTGGATTCTTGCATCAGAAAGGAACAAGTTGAAACTACCCAGGAGGCAGAGCTTGGCCTCATAGGCTTTATACTCCTTTTTTAAAGTTCAGAGGGGAATAATCTGAGAAATGGTTTTTATTCCATGCTTGTTTAGAAGCTTCTTAAAATTTTTTCTGTCTTTTCAGGAGTTACATTGGGTTCGTCCTTAGTAAATAAACAGATATCTGCTAAATCTGACCTGAATACCATGAAGCAAGGACAATCTGACCCTCAGTTCTTTACTTGGAATTTTCCGTAATACCACCATTAAAAAGAAATTTTCATTCTCATTCAAAAGCAATCCATTCACATTCTTCTTGGATCTGGAATGTGCCAACAGAGCTTTCACTGCCTTTCTGGTCTGCTCTTTATCCAGCTGCCCTAGTGCGGCCAGGGTTGTTGAGGTCAAGGCTGGAGTTGTGGTTGAGGCTGTGGGTGGTGTTGAAGCGGAGTCCTCCATTTCTTTCCCGGAACTTTTCTTTTATAAATAAACTAGGGGCCTGGTGCACAAAAATGTGTGGATTCGGGAGGTCCCTCAGCCCGGCCTGTGCCCTCTCACAGTCTGGGACCCCTGTGGGGATGTCTACCTTCTGGCATGCCTAGTCAGCCTGAGTGAGGGGCTGATGGCTGTTTGCAGGCTGACCAAGCCCCCCAGTGTATATCCTCACCCCATTGGGGTGTGGCCATCCTGGGTGCAGGTCTGAGGGCTATTTTCAGGCTTTCAGGCTGCCCACAGCTCCCATTGACTCAACGTCCCAGCAAGGCTGGCTGGAAGCAGGTTTCTGGGGTTTATTTATCTTCCATAATTGATACATTGTTCCTTTAAGCCGAAGCCTAGGCAGGTAACGAAGCCTCCTGTTGGCTTCAGCTCCATGGCTTCTATAATTGAAAGAATGTTGCCTTAGTAGACTCTAGGCAGGCAGTTTCCTCCATCGCTGGTGCAACGGAAGCTGCTGTTTGCTTCAGCTCCGAAGCTTCTATAATTGAAACAATGTTGCAACAATGTTGCCTGGAGCCAGGAGATGCCCATCCAGCCAGCAGACAGTTTACTCCTGGTGCAACGGAAACCTCCAGCTTACTCCAGCTCCATGACTGCTGGCCTCCATCTTGGCTGGGTTAATTTGCATACAGCTACTCTGATTGGCTGGTGGGCGTGGCTTAGGAATACCGTAGAAATGGTCAATTTTAATATTACTCTTTTATTATATTAGATGGGAGATGGCGACGTAACCATGAAACGACATACATTGAGTCTAATGTAACCCAAGGACTGTCTGTACTAATTATACAGCTCCATTTTCAACTTCTCAACTCATAAGACTACTGGTCAGGAAGAGCTGCTTTTATTTTTTTCTTGTCTCTGATAAACGCTAAAGGATCGGTGATAAGAATATTCAGCTTAAAAGCTATAAATAAATTTTCAATCATTTTCGTTCCTTAAAGAACAACTTAAATGCATCCTAGAAGGGATTATTAAATTCTATTTGGAAATTCTACTTTCATGAGAAACAATCTCTCCAGGAAATGAGTTTCATAAATCTACTTTCCACTGAATCTGTCAATCAGAAATTCCTTTGGATTTTGTCTTTGAGCTCTTCTTAAAAGAGAGTTGGTTAGTCTTCACATATAAAATAGACTCCTTATGGACTCTGAAAATTTTGGTTCTATTTTCTCTCAAACTGTGTCATTTTATATTGGAGTTTATTTTTTTTTTAATTTGTTGTTGTTAATCCTCACGTGAGGATATTTTTCAGTTGATTTTTAAGGATAGTGGAAGAGAAAGGGAAAAACAGGAAAAAAAAACATCGATGTGTGAGGAACACATGATTGGTTTCCTCCTGCATGAGCCCTCACCAGGGTCTGGGCTGGGGAGGAGCCTGCAACCAAGGTACATGATCTTGACCAGAATCAAACCTAGAACTGTTTGGTCTGCAAGCCAATGCTCTATCCACTGAGCAAAACCAGCTAGGGCTTGGAGTTTATATCTTCTTAGTCTACATTTACATGACAGTATTGACAGTCTTGGTTGTTTCAGATATCCTACCCTATAATGTTGGCTTGTTTTGTTTTGTTTTTGCATTATATTCTTGGATATAGGGACCAGACCTATAATAACAGGCATATATGCATCATGATTTTCTGTAAGAGTAGGCTGCAATGTTTTATTTTGTTTCTCTTCCCTTCATGGTGATTGTAGAATTTTATCAGCCTTTAGTAGACAGGTCTCTGTCCTCAGAGAAGAGCCTACGATGATCCCTGAATTATAATGGACAATTCCAACATCATTACGTTACAAATATAGTTTGGATTATTTCTTCCTAAACGCATTGACTCATCTTTTTCTTGTCCTCTCTGAGGGTCACATGTCAATTTTTTTGTCCACTAATGCACCTTCATGAGGTCTTCCTGCAGTTTATCCCATATCAACTTGGCATTTTAGTAAACAGAGGAACTTGGGGTCATCGGCAAACTTGGAAATTTTATTGTGAACACTTTCTTTTCCACGTTGTTTTTAAAGATGTTAATAAGACCAGCCTCTGAGCCAATCCTTAATGTTAAGTAGTTGAAGAGGTCACTAAAATAAAATAGTTTACAGCGAAGAATTAAACGCTATATTTGTTGTCAGTGCAAGAGACAGTTTTGAACCTATGTGATTTAGAAATGAAGTAAATCAACTATTGTATGTGGTGAAACAATATTTAAGGAGCCCCTTAACTATTCATAGTAACACCCTGTAGGAAACAACTACTTTTTAAAAAAAAATTGATTTAGAGAGAAAGCAAAGGGAGCGAGAGAAACTTGGAAGTGAAAGAAACATCAATTGGCTGCCTTCTGCACTCCCCCTACTGAGGATCAAGCCCACAATCCAGGCATGTGCCTTGATGGGGAATTAAACCTGTGACCTGGTACATGGGATGATGCTCAACAAACTGAGCCACATCAGCCAGAGCACATGCTTTTCCTTCTTTAACAAAAGACAAAGAAGGAAAGTCTTTACAGTGTAGATTGGACACTCTTCTTGAAGATTTTCTTACTTACATACCATCAACAGGACACAAGATGTGGAGGTTATTTTCCCTAACAGTTATAAACACCAAAACTTTTACTTAATACCCATGAGCATGATAGAGAATAAACCAAGACCTTAAAACAAGATTTTATTTAATACCAGAAGACAACAAAAGAAAATTACAGAAAGAGAAACTGAATCTAGAAAATCTGGACTATAAATTATGAATGTCCCCCCCTGAAACTTAAGTTGCTTTATCCAATCCAGATTCTGGATGAGTTCCAAAAGAGAGATGCTTTTTAGTACCCACGTCTACCCATCACTTAGTAACCTGTTTTCAAATTCAGTTTCCTCCCTGGAGACTGCCTTCTTTCCTTGTCGATAGCATCATTAAAGAAGAAATGCACTTTGTGACCATGAAATCTGACTTCACTCTTATAAAGTAAGTCAAAATAGGATAATCATCATCTTGAAATCACAAGACAATCCCAACTTTTGTACCAGAGTTAAACACATATAAGTGCAAGGAGGATCAATTTCCCTACAAAAAACAATTAATTAACTGTCAATTAATGCTACTTAAGTATTAATATCAATACACTATTATTCCAGTAATACATATAAGTAACTCAAAGTCAGTGCAAGATAATTTTCTAGATAATACTTGAAGCAGCCACTTTTAGAGCCTGCAAGATAATGGAAGTCATGACTGGTTCAATGAAAAGATAGATGGATGGACAGATGGATAGATAGATAGATAGATAGATAGATAGATAGATAGATAGATAGATATAAAGATATAGATATATCTGACTGCTCTGGAATTTGGAAGAGATCAAACACAACTTAACTTGAAGATGTGAAAAAGCAAACAATTGTTTAGCCATTGTTTAACCAGGTCCACAATTAAAGTGCTGATTGATGGGATAAATTTATCAAATGGCTGCTCTCTTTTGAACATTTTGTGGGTAGATAATTTTCTGGGTAATACTTGAAGCAGACACTTTTAGAGCCCTGCATCACTTCCCTTCAGCTCATCTTAGCCTTAAGCTGTAGCTGTGGGGGACAGATACTGTGCAGGCTGCTAGTTTCTTGACATCTCCAAATCCCTGCTATCATCCCACCTTTCTTCATTCTGCTCGCACAGGAGGTGGCCCAGAAGCGGGAAGCAGTTAATTATCCCAAGGACAATGCCCAATCAATTGAAGAAGAGAAAAACTAGACAAATGGCCTGGCGTCCTGATCTCCAGTCCTTTGGAGGGACAATTCTGAGAATTCTGAGTGCATTTTATATGATTCCTCCGAGGATCCAGCAGGATTTCGCTTCTGTTGCACATGTAGAAATCAACTCAGTAAGATGCCCTCCATAGACTTACCTTCTTTCCCTACCTCTATGCTCCTAATTTCTAACCAGAATCCCTCCCACCCACAGCCAAATAAACTAATTGCATCCAAAGTGCTTGTTTCAGTCTCTGCTTCAAGGTTACCTCAAACTAGCACAGTATCTGTATATCAGATTTATCAACACACTTGTCATTAAACAGTCCATTTTAATACCTGAAAAAAAGACAATCTGTTATAACATGAAGCAATGCTAACCATGGGCAGCATGGATGTTATTAACAAATAAAAGAAAAAGAACCCTGGCCGGTGTGGCTCCATTGGTTGGAGCGTTGTTCAGGGCCTCAAAGGGTCTTGGGTTCCATTCGTGGTCAGGGCACATACCCAGGTTTTGGGTTCAACGCCCTGTCAGGGCACTTCTCTCACATCAATGTCTCTCTCTCTCTCCCCCCTCTCTTCTTCTCTCTCTAAAATCAATTAATAAAAAAAAAGCCACACATGCCTTCAAATAAGGATTAAGAAAGAAAAAGAACTTTTGTCTATTAAGAGTAATTCTGTGAAGTAAAATTAAAGAAGAATTACAAAAATATATCACAGTTCTAGAAAAGCTGTGGAAACATATGCCTGATTTGGTTTTTAAAAAAAAAGCAAATGTAACTGTAGATAGAAGATTTGTGGAATTGATACTGAATTTTTGGACTGGAACCCAGATTCAAAGAATGAATCCATAGACAGAAAGTGGTATAGCAAAGGTGGAGATTTATTGAAGGATAAGTACAGACTCCCAGATGGGGAGAGGGAAAGAGTCCCACAGAACTGACTTCCATATAGGGAAGGGGAAGACTCCCACTGAATCCCTTTTCTCTATGCCTTATAAAGGCTGCAGTTCCTGTGTCCTGATAGCACCTCTGATTGGTCAATATTCCCTTTGACTGGTTACTATAGTAACTCTTGGGCTCAAAGGTTGAACCCCACATGGGACACAAGAGGTTCTCCCTCCCTCCTTCCTTATTGTTCCCCTATTCCTTCTGGGCTTTCTTTTCTATCTGAATGAAGGGCTTCCTTCTCTTTATTTTGTAAATACAGACCTTCCTTGGCTATTTCCAGTTCCCTTGTCTTATGGAGATGCAACTGCACGTGGCTTTCTTGTGTTATGGAAATGTACCTTCTCCTAATCTGAAGCCCCCCATGCTTTTCCATGGACCCCAATTCTAAAAAAAACCCTAAGCCTACCTACGTTCCCCCAAAATTCCTGCTTCAGAAGAGAATTACACTAATGACAAGAAGTTGGATAACATTGCATTATTATTTGCAAGTAACTATATACAAAAAAGGAAATCTGTTAAGAAATTTCAAACTTTCTATGACTTGAAGGTAGGAAAAGGGGGTGTAGGTTTAAATTAAATTAATTAGCTCAATTTATTTAAACCTACAATGACAGAATAATCCATAAATTACTTGGTTTAACTGAATGTCAGTAGTTTAATATTTCTATCATCAATTGGAAACCCTGGCTTTAGGCAAAAGTTAAATTCAGTTACATGAAAATTTTACTAAATTATAAAAATTATATTTTCCCACATATTTTGGAAATTGTGCTTCCTGCTACATATAGTTCTTCTGATGCAGTTGATGTGGAAAACACACTTGAAAAATACAGTGAACTCTACTAAGTAATTCTACGTCTCCTCCAATAGATCATCCTCTCCTGTAAAATGGTACCTACTTCCTAGGGTTAAGGTAATAATTTAATAAAATAATACTGCTGCAGAAAGACCAAAACACTAAGCGATGCTTTGAGGAAGTGGAGAAATCACAGTTTTAATAACACGTGTGGACTCAGGGATTGATCCAAATCCAAATCAGAATGGGGGTAGCATGCAAGAACCTTGCTTTATAACTGCCCCTCAAGTTCATTGATTTGCAAATATACTCCCTTCCCCCAGGTGTTCTTAGGTTTTGGACTCAGAACAAAGCCCCCTGCCCTCCTGCAGGACAGGGCTTTGTTTGGTTTTATGGTCTGACATTCCTTGCAAGACCAGCTTCCTCCTCATTCCCCCCCCCCCCTTGTCCCACAAGCTTCTTTAGCCTTGTGGAGCAACATTAGTTAGCTATACATTGGCAATGACAGGTTCCATTATTTTTCATCTAATACAATTCCCCACCCCCACCCCTCCGCCGCGTGCATTTGGTAGTAGAGTTATAACACGCTACAGGCTGATAACCACTAGGACAAAGAGTAGTTATGACTATTCCTGTCAAGCAGATGCCCTTGCTGCGTGGGGCAGAGCTCCCTTCTCTGCAACCTGCATACGAGGAAGAGGACCTGAACCAGTTCCTTCCCTGGAGGTGCCCTCTGTAGCAGGGGGCCTCCTACACCCTTGCCAGGTCTTCTGACCTTGAAAGGTCTGAGTTCGCATCCTGAGCAGGATCTGGGCCTCGCCCTTCAAAAGATCAGTCCCCCTGCTTGGGGCTCTCCCTGGGAGCCAACAGGTACTCCTCTTGGAGGGCCGACAGAGAGGTTCAGCAGCATGTGGCCCTGAAGGTCAGTCAGGGAGGGGGCCCGGGCACTGGTATTGGGGTAGCTCCACAGGTGCAGGCAGCCACAGGAACCTGGGGCTTCTGGGTGAGACGAGGACTCCAGGTGCCAACAGGAGGCGTTTATTAGGCCTGGGGTTAGGCTGGCGCAGAGCTGCTCCCCGGCTCCGAACTCGCACAGAAGCACGCGGGTCAGGTCCATGTCTTCATTGTCACTGCTGAAGAAGGAAGTCTCGACTTTCCCGTTGTGGCCAGGCATGAGCTGGGGGGCAGGGTAGTTGGTGGCCAGAGGCTTCACCATGAACAGGCCCATCGCTAAGGTCATGAAGAGGACGGGCAGCAGCAGGTCACAGAGTGCGCCCCACCAGGCCCGCAAGAACCTTCGGGAAGGCTGCAAAGCCCGCAAGAACTTGAGTAAAATCAATTATGCTGTTGCCCCTTGCTTCCATGAAGTTTCTATACCCTGCAACAGCTAGCACAAATTGGGTCTCAACCTGAGCTGGGCATGGGAAGCAGGAAGCAGCCATGGGGGCAAGTGTTCAAGCCCAGAGAGGGCAAGTATTCAAGCCCATACATTGTTGGGAGGGTGAGGATCTGTGCCCCACCTCTGTTGACCCCCAAGTTCTCTCCTGATGGCCCCTTGCGGCTGTGCCTGTCTTAGGTTGTTCCTCCCCTGAGGACTATTACCCGTCTCTGACTAACCAGCCATCCTCCGGGGCCAAGCAGGGTAATTAGAGGTTCAGTTCTGCTTCCTTGGTAGCCTATGCCCCTGTGGCCTCCATGCCCAGCAACTGCCTTGAGATTCCCTCGCCTACTGGCAGGGGTCTCGGTATTGATTTTGTGGAACCCAGGTTTCTTCTCCTTTTAAAGCTTCATAGAGAGGCTTGGCCAGGTCTGAAAACCCTGGAATCCAAATTCAACAGCATCCTGCTGCTCTCAAGAATTCCAAAATCTGCTGCCAGGTCCTAGGGACTGGGATGGCGCACATTGCCTGCCTCCTTTGTCCCTAGCCTTCATTTCCCTTGACTGGTGGCTTTTTAACAGGCTGTGCTCCAGCCTTTAACTTCATTAGCACTGAGGCATGGTCCTTAGCCAGGATGAAGGGCAGCGAGAATCTTTCTCTTCTCCATTCTTCCTCCCCTGGCACTGCTAAGGACAGGACCATTAGGGAGGTCTCTCCACCCAAGTGAAGCTGTGCCGAGCCCTCTGAAGCAAGAGCGGCTCCCACTCCCATCCTCGCCAAAAGATCTCCACCTCAGACGGCTCTGGCTGACAGCAACTGGGTGGCTTGGATGGCTTTGCCAGCCTCTGCTGGCAAGCACCTGCCCTGCCTGCTTCTTTTCTTCTGCTACTAAAATCTTACTCTGTCCCTTTTGCACATCCAGAACCAGACCCAACGTGGCTAGGTTCAAGCAACTCTAAGATCCCTTAACATACACTCCAAGTCAGCTGAGTCCGAGGAGGAGCCCCCACCATGTTGTAAGAAGGGACCAGGCTTTCCCCCCTTTTTAAAAAAATACCTGAATAAAAGAATTAATCAAACAAGCAGAAACAAACATAAGAACACTTTTACACCGGCACATACTACATTTATACCATAGAATACCACCAATCGGCCTTAATTCAGCACAGCAGGGGGCAGGGCCCTTAATCTCTCTGCCCTGGGAGCTGTGAGCCCTGCTCCTGAGATCTCATTCTACTTCAGTAAGCAAACATTTCCTTTTGTGATTGGCAAATTCAGAGGGAGGAGTTGATCAAGCTTCTCCTTCTACTCACTTGGAGTAGGCTGATTAACTGACGGGCCCCTACCTTACCGATTTTGTTGACAGGTTCAGAAATGTTTGTCCACTCTCTTCAGGTGCCGGCTGGGTCCTGGGTTGAGGGTCCAGGATCGCTGGGGAACCACTTAATTATGCTAAAATCAGCAGGGTGCCTATCCTGCACCCCTGGGCCCCAAACCCCATCCTCTAACCAGAGGTAAGAGCCACCATTTGATTAGTTTCCAGGCCAGGGAACCAAAATGTTGCAGAAAGACCAAAAAACTAAGCGACGCTTTGAAGAAGTGGAGAAATCACAGTTTTAATAACATGCACGGGCTCAGGGATTGATCTAAATCCAAATCAGAGTGGGGGTAGCACGCGAGAACCTTGCTTTATAACTGCCCCTCGAGTTTATTGATTTGCAAATATACTCCCTTCCCCCAGGTGTTCTTAGGTTTCGGGCTCAGATCAAAGCCCCCTGCCCTCCTGCAGGACAGGGCTTTGTTTGGTTTTATGGTCTGACATTCCTTGCAAGACCAGCTTCCTCCTCAATACATGATACTTGGCATATAGTAAGTTATCAATAACTACTACTTATTACTAAGAAAGAGATATTTCTGATATTTTCTTCTATATTGAGAAATCTTAGTGTAACTGCTGGTGTCGTTCACACAGCTTTATCTACCCAAGAAGTAAAATGACTTATCTGTTTGGTAGATTTGAGAAGAATAAACTGGAACATTGTTAGCTCTGCTCTTTACTGTTTCTTCTTGGGAACATGCCACCCATTACTCCTCCAGACTCAGAGTGTGTCCCTATGATAATATTCGGCCTGGTCCAGCATTATCTATACTTGGGAAATTCTATTAATCCAGGGCTCAGTTAGCAGGCATATTTAGCTTTCAGGTCATAAAACTTATCTTCTCTGGGCAACAAGATTCTACTTTGGCCTACAAGTGCATTTCTTTGTATTACGCATCAGTTTGTTTGAAAACTGGATAGTAAAGAAGATTGTTATTTAATAAGTTGCTAAGAAATCTCAATACTTATTTTAAATGAGATAATTACCATATAATTTACCCCAAAAGTCTTTGTTTTTATACCCTTTGACTTAGAAATTTTATCTAAAAATAGTTAATAAGTGTAAAAATATGAATGCATAATAATATTCATAATATTTAGACATAATAATTTTTACAATTAGAAAAATGTAAATGTCAAACAGGTAACTAGTTAAATTGAATATTATCCAGAATTAAAAAATAATATATACTTCAAATTATGACCAGATGAAGTAAGAGAGATAAGATGTATTCTTCCACTTTAAACACTTAAAAGCACATGCAAATATATGAAGAAACAATTTTCAGACATAAGACAACAGTAGCACAGAACTGTGATCCCTGAGAGATGGGAAACAAATCACAAACTGAGCTCTAAGTTTTCACCAGCTTATTGCTCGGAGACTATTTCCAGGCCACAGAACAGGAAGAAAGAACCCCAACAAAGATCATTAGTATTGCCTATCTGAGGAGACAGAGATGGAGCTCAAGGCAGCTATAATTTACAGGGCAAAGTAATGAAAAGGAGTGAGTTCCATAAAGAGCTCCATAGCTCTAGGTGGATCTCACTGAATCTTTGGCTGGGTACTGATCTCCACTTGTCTGAGAAAAAAATTATGCAAGGTCAGGGGTGGGAAAGTACCCAAGAGGAATAGGCAAAAACAATTCTGGATCTCACATAGGCTGAGAAAGTTTGTCTTCCTTATAGTCAGAGTGAAAAGATCTCACAATACACTAGGGGCCCAGTGGACGAATTCATGCACCTTGAAAGGAACTGTGGGCCGTGAAGCTGCAGTGGGCACAGGGACTAGTCTCAGTGCATCCTCCATGCCTCCACCTAGCCCCTCCCACTGCAGCCTCCAGTCCCTTGTCTGCCAGCAACCCCACTCCCACTGTTGCTGCTCCCACAACTGATGGCGCTGGCCCCTCTCTCACCCTCCGATGGTGCAAAGCAATTGGAGCTGGTGCCAGCAGCAGGTGCAAGCGGGGCCAAAGTCATAAGCAGGTGTGAGTGGTGGCTGCTGTGCCAATCAGGAGAAGAGGGAGGTGGAGAAGCTCTCAGGGGCGATCAAGGCCAGCAGCTGCCACTCGCACATGCTGATGGAGTGGAGCAATCAGGGCACAGGGCCAGTGCTGGGTGCCAGCAGCAGGTGCAAGCAATGGCTCTAGTACTGTCTGTGCGTGCAAGACTTTTCAGTAACCACCAGAGGCTGGCCCTGATGCCAGAGACAGGCGCCATACCTTGGTCTGGCACCCCCGCTCACCTGCTCCACCATCCCACCGCAGCAGATGCCCACCATGTTCTGCACTCGGCTGCCTACTGCCGATGTCTGCCATGTTCCACACGTGCCCCGTGGTGGTCAGCACACATCATAGTAACCGGTTGTTCGGTAGTTCAGCTGTTTGATTGTTTCACCATTTGGTCTATTTGCATATTAGCCTTTTATTATATAGAATGGTCATCAGATGAAATTCTCAGAAGGGCATCACCTCAGTGGTGGGGCAAAATTAGTCTCAGACTATAAGGTTTTCTATCCTTACAAACAAGACTAAACCTTGAAAGAATACAACTGATTCACTGTGCACCTGAACAAAATCTGACATTACTTAAAAGAATAAATCAAAATTCATCGAACAACAACCTAAATTCACAATGTCTAGTGCTAATCAAAAACTACAATATGTGGACATAAATAAGAAAATATGATACATTAACCAGAATAAAAAAGTCAAACTATAGAAACACACAGAGAAATGACATAAATGATGGAACTAGCTGATAGGAATATTGAAACAGTTAATATAAATAAGCTTCATATGTTTAAGAAGGCAAAGCAAAACATGGCCATGATTAGGAGAGAAATGGAAGAAATTACATATATATATATATGCACACACATACACACACATACACACACATTTGTATTACTAGAAATGCAAAATACCAGATCTGAAAAGGAAAAAATGAGATATTGGAGAAGGAAATATCAGTGAATTTGAAGACATGATATTAACTTTCTAAAATGAAAGACAAAAGGGAAAAATACTGAAAAGTAAGTAGGCAGAGCGTTAGTAATGGAATTAAACATACAAGATTAGATCCCCAAAAGGAGAGGAGTTGAAGACAGAAAACAATTTTTTTTTTAATATGGATGAAATTTTGCCAAATTTGATTGAAATACTAAAACTACAAATCTAACAAACTCAATAAAACCAAACCAGTAAAAACTTGAAGAAAAACATGCTAAGACAAAAAATAATTACATTGCTGAAATGATTATTTCAATAGATTTTTAAAAAATGATTGACTGCACAAGACACTGAGGGTAGGGGAGGCTGGGGGAAGGTCAAGGGGGGGGAAAAGAGAAATATGTAGTACTCTTTGTAATACTTTAAGCAATAAAACAAAATTAAATGAATAAATAAATAAATAAATAAATAAAAATGATTGACTAAATTCAACACTGATTTGTGATCAATCTCTCTGTACTACAAATAGAAAGGAACTTCCTCAACCTAAAAGATATCTATGAAAAATCAATTGTCAGTAGAAATCATAGTGGTGAATAATTTATCCTTCAACCTGTAAGATTTGGAGTAAGGCAAGAACGATCACTCTCAGCACTTTCATTCAACAATGGCCTGGAGGTCTAGCCAGTGAAGTGAGGCAATAAAAGTAAATAAAATTAACTCTATTGAAAAGAAATAAATTTTAAAAGTTTATTTTTTATACAGGACACAGAGCCCTTGTAGAAAATTCTAAGGAATCTACAAAATAGTTCCTAATTCTAATAAGTGAATTAAGCAAAGTCACAGGATACAAGGTCAATCTACAAATATCAACTTTATTTCTGTATTCTAGCAATACACATTTGGAAATTAAAATTAGGTATTTGTCAACTTTAAATATTATTGCAATTTCTGCCCTGGCCAAGTGACTCAGTTGCTTGGTACATCATCCCACCACCCATCTCCAGTTGGAGTGCTTACAGGAGGCAACCAATTGATGTTTCTCTCTCTCTCTCTCTCTCTCTCTCTCTCTCTCTCTCTTCTCTGTTTCTCTCCCCTTTCCTCTCTCTCTAAAATCAGTAAACATCATCCTGGTTGGTTTGGCTTAGTGGATAGAGTGGTGGCCTGCAGACTGAGGGGTCCCAGGTTCTATTCCAGTCAGGGGCACATGCTTGGGTTGTGGGCTCAACCTCTGGTGTGGGGCATGCAGGAGGCAGCTGATCAATGATTCTCTCTCATTATTGATGTTTAGATTTCCTTCTAAATAAATGTTTGTTATTGTACTTAATTTTCTATTCATTTTATTTTCTTGTTCTTCATGAAGTTCTTCAAAATTCTACAAGCTCCAAGCCCAACAAATCCTGAGTACTTCCATAGGGTCTACTTAAATAAAGTCTTATATCCCACTGTAATGTGGAACATACTTAAGAGATAATTAAACTTACTAATGCAATATCCTGTATGCTTCCTTCCAGCAAAGTAGTTCTGAATTATCAATGAGATCACTGATGGAAAGCACTCCAAAAAGTAATAAGTGCTATATCAGTGCAAGCTATTCTTTTTATTACCCTTTTAAATGCAAGCACCTGGAGCTCTCAACATTTGTTTGATCATTATTTTTGTGATCTTTCAGTGGTAAGTGCATGACACTCCTAGGGCTGTGAAGATACAAAAATGAAATATATCTAATACCTGCCTTCAGGGAGTTTTCAGTCTCCAGCATGAAAATACTGTATACCCAAAAGAAAAATCTATACTAATAAAAGGGTAATATGCTAATTAGACCGGGTCAACGGACATCTTCCTGTCATCTGGTCCTACTTCTGGACAAAGCCACGGTGGTGGGGGTTGAGGCAGAGGCAGTTAGGGGCTATCAGGCTGGCAGGGGAGCAATTAGGGGAGATCAGGCCAACAGAGGAGGGCAGTTAGGGGTGATCAGGCAGGCAGGCAGAGTAGTTAAAGACAATCAGGCAGGTAGGCAGGTGAGCAGTTAGGTGCCAGCGATCCCGGATTATGAGAGAGATGTCCATTTGCCATTTTAGGCCTGATCCCCGGCAGTTGGACATCCCCCAAGTGGTTTCGGATTGGAGAGGGTGCAGGCCAGACTGAGGGGACCCTGCCACCCCATGCATGAATTTCATGCACCAGGCCTCTAGTAAAATATAAACTCTGATAGAGCTATAAACTGAATTGTGTTCCCCCAGAATTCTTATGTTGAACCCCTAATCTCCAATATGATGGTATTTGGAAAAAAAGCTTTGGGGAAGTAATGAGATTTAGATGAGATCGTGAGGATGGGACTTCATGATGAGATTAATGTCATTATAAATAGAGTTTATGCTCTATCTCCCACCACCACTCAAGGAAAGCAGCTGTCTGCAAGCCAAGGAGATAGTTCTTACCAGACTCCAACCATGCTGGCACCCTGATCTCTTACTTCCAGCCTCCAAAACTGTGAGAAAATAAATGTATGGTTTTTTTAAGAACCCACTCAATGGTATATTGTTGTGAATAATTGGGAGGACTAATTTAAAGTTATAATCCACATTTTAAAGTGGAAATCATAATCCAATACACCTATACACATTCACACACACACGCACACAAAAACAATCCTTACACTTACTATGTGCTATATACACTCTCTCATAGTTTTCTATTTTATTTTATTTTGTACAATCTGATCACAACTCTCTCCAAATGGATCACAACCTATCATTTGAAAATTACTGTTCTATGTTGCTATTTTCTTCTGAAGGTGTGGACTAAAATATCCATTAACATAACCTCAGTGAAAATACGTATTGGTGCTAATAAATTTGAACTCTAATAAGTGGGGGGAGGGGGGAAGACATTGAGATGCTAACAGATCCCTCCTGCCAATTATTCACTTACAGGGATGGGCAAAATAAGATTACAATTGTAATACAAATAAATAATACAATAAACAATGAATAGTAATACAAAAATAAGCTCCATGTTCCATGTACTCATAACTGTAAACCTACTTTTGCCAACCCCTGTCTATGCCATTAACGCAATGTAAGCGGGCATTTTCCTGTCAAATCACGTCGTAATGGGAAGAAAGAAATCCAATAATGGTCTGACTTTGCAAAGTCTATCTGAGTTGTCTTGCACATTTTCATTGTTGTTGAAATGCCAGGCCCTCCATATTTGACGGGTGTCTCTACTCATCGTTTTTGGGAAAAAACTCGTCTCCCGCGCTTTGGTATAAAAAGCGATATGACAAGTTTACTCGTTTCCCGCAAAGACCTCAGCTATCTCTCTATATACATACATACATACACATGCACAATTGCGCATGTGCATGCACACACACGCGCACACACGCCTTCCCTCCCTGCATCTATATATTAAGTTTGATTGCTTTTCACAGTGACAACTGCAATGAAAGCTCCCTGCAGGGAATCACAGAAGTCTGAGTGAAGGGTTATTTTAGTGGTTCTTTGCCATCTGAGAATTGCATTGAGCCATAAGAACTTTTTGACAGGACTTGGCAAGCTTTGTATTACATTCAAGATTGTTTATTCTGCTGGGAAATTTGTCAGGAAGGAGTTCGGCTCTTTGCTAAAGTACATTTTATGTGTGCATATACCTATATGTACACACAAATTTCTATAAAATTCATAGCTATATATAGATATATAGAAATATTTTCTTAATTCTTTAATGGCAGTATTTATACCTGAGTTATTATAATGCCATTATAATGATAAAGAATTACTTACTTAGAAAATACATCATGTTAATAGAAAAACACGGAGCTCCTAGCTCCCCTGAACAGTACTTAACTCTATTTAAAATGCATTTCCCATACTGGCAATTTGTACTTCTTAATCCCTTTCACCTTTTTCACTCATCCTCCCAACCCCCCTCCCATCTGGCAATATAAATGTCTAATTACTTTTTTGTACACCTAAAACTAATATAATATTGTATGTCAACGGTAATTGAAAAGTAAATAAATAAAAATAAAATGCCTTTTCCAGCATTAACTCTGTCTGCATGTCTTTAGAGATGATCCACAAGAATCGGTATAGTCATAAGGTAAACAGAAAATATGTTTCAAAGTGCAAGAATATTAATGAGCTTTTATTGTTCCAGTAGATAAACAAAAAGTTTACTTAATTCATTTCTCTCCCTTCTTCTTTGGATTTTCCCTTGATCAGAATTCACCAGCAGATTTGTTCCCTGTGGTCATTTCAAGAATGGGTAAAATCAGGCCGAAATAAGTGCATGACCAGCAATTTTGAGGAATCCAAGAAATGTCTTTGATGAGTGATACAAAACAGTCTGTGATAGAATTATTCACTCTCAAACCCCCAGCTGTTTAACCATGCCACTGTACCATAGAGATTAGCTACAGAGGCATTTAGGAGCTGAGAGCCAGGGGATGGCAAGAATGAAGGGGTAAGAAATCTAGAATTACAGATATATGACTTACCTGTTATCATTTTTCATATTGGAGTGTGCCCAATTTATACCAATTTTAAACCTTATGTGTTGCACCTACTAGCAGACTGATCACAATAACTAGACCATCAATAATTTCCTTATTCTGCAAATTACTAATAAAATCTAGTTCCTGCATTTCCAAGCTCCCAAGCTCTATTTTTTTTCTTTATCTCCCTAGTTTCTCCTATATAATAAAAGCCCAGTGACCAAATGGCAGAACAACCAGAACAACCAGTCGACCAATCACTATGATGGGTAGTGACCACCAAGGGGCAGATGCTCAATGCAGGAGCAGCCCCCTGATGGTCAGTGTGTGACCACAGTGGGAGCACCCGCTCAGCTGTCCAGGATGAATGGCTGCTCCTGCTGTGAACCCTGAGCTGATGGGCAGGAACCCCGACTGCAATTGTCTCTCCTCACCCCAGGTTCCTCCTCCTTGCTCCCTGCAACCTCCTCCTCATGCCTGCAGGTTGTGCAGCACTACTGCCAGGCTCGCAGAGTTGACCCCAAATGCTGTGAGGTAGGTTCATTGCAGCCACAGGACTGAGGCCTACTCCACTGCTTCTCAGTGCTATTGTCCCTGGGCCCAGCCCCAACCAGGTCCCCTGTAGAGGCAAGTGCTCCGGCTCCACAGAAGATGCTAGACCAGGGAGAAGCTGCTCAGAGGGTGGGTCCACAGCCACTTGACTGACCATGGTGAGTGGCGCTCCCATAGCAGGCTGATCCCCGCAGGCCATGCCCCCCTATCAGTGCATGAATCTCGTGCACTGGGCCTCTAGCCTTTTATATACCCCATATTTTCAATAAATCCTAATATTTTATTTCCTGTTATTTTCAATATGATTCTTTCAGGCCTTCTAAATCTGCTATGTGCTATTCCCTCTGACTATATTGTCTTACCTCCCTTTCTGGCAGGCTCCTATTCATCTCTCAAGATCAATCTCAGCTAAATCTTCTTCAAAGCCTTCTCTGACAGATTCAAACAGAATGAATCAATTCCTGCCTCATACCACAGCAATAACGAGTCTCACATAATTTTTTTTCTTTGTTTTTCTCTTCTCTTTATTAGACATAAACTTTGAGAGTTAAGACTATGTCATACTTATATTCTAGCCTGTGTCTCTGATAGAATCTGGTCTTAGGGTATTAAATTGATTAATAGATTGACTGATCTATTGACTAAAGTGTCTATCCTGTGTCAACATGTCTGTTGTTCTTGGGACTCCTACTTTGTTACAAAGCACTTTTCTCTGTCCATTCTGAATTTTTCAAAATGTGTTTGTTAGAAGTTCATGAAGTTACTCACTTTGGCAGCACATATAATAGAAATTCATGAGGGTAGGTTGAGTTTCTGTTGAAGGCTGACTTCTTTACCTAAGATTTAAGCAAGTATCATGATTAAATCTCACTTGAAAAATAATTACCGATGGTGGGTAATGCTATTCTCTAGAATAAGTCTTCATTATGTTGGTTCCTTCTAATGATCAGAGGCAAGATATTTTAAGCTTTCATCACCACTTTTACTTTTTTCTGACTGAAGAAGTTCTCCAGTAGAGTAGATATACCTAACAAGTCCACGGTCAACACTAAAATTAGGATAGTAGTCCTAGCCGGTTTGGCACAGTGGACAGAGCATTGGACTGCAGACAGGAGGGTCCTGGGTCTAATTCTGGTCAAGGGCACATGCTTGGGTTGTGTGTTTGATCCCCAGTGGGGGCATCCCTTCATCTCTGAAATCAATAAAGATATATTTTTAAAAATTAGGATAGTAATATGTCACAGTTCCTGCTGAATTTGAGGATGCTATCTTTTCTAAGCCAGACATCTCTGTCTGAAGATAAAAATGTTAAAAGTGTTGGTGGCCCCAGTATTGGCATTATTTCCTCAGTAACCGAAGTCCAGTGATAGAGGGTGAGATTACTTGTTCCTAATTGCTGATTCTCTGCATGTCTGCCCAATATGCCATAACTATTATTTTTTTCAGGAAGAAATTTGAAACTATTTCACCTGTGGTGGGACTCAACTGTAACTTTCTTTTGTCTTCCTTGGAATTCAGAAACAAGGTTTTCCCTATTTTACAAGTGAATATATACATATCAAAATACTAATCCAGTAAAATCCCTAAGCAAACAAAGCTTTTAAAGGGGATATTGTTCATTTTTTTTTCTTTCAATACAGTGATGGGACCTTTCAAAAAAAGAGCTCAGCAACCTTAAGTTATCTTGTTTATACAAATAGCCACAATTACAGTTTTATCTGTACCCATGGGGAGAAAAAGTTATTACTACATTATTCCAGGGATCCTAAATCTCATTTGGAAATGTCCTAAGGGGTTCTCTGTGAGATAACTCCAACTGTTGTTTTTGTTTGTTTGTTTGTTTTTTGTAACACAATTTTCACCTATAGGCAAGATAAGGTTTATCCCCCAAACTGAATGGCTGACAGTGAGACTATTGGTAATTTTAGTAACTCTTTCAATACAAGTTCTCTTATTTTATCCCAGAGCTCCTTGATCCTTAATCTTATCTTCCTCTTTGTTATAGCTCTTCGCACCTATTTCTTTTTTTATTTTATTTATTTATTTTGAAAAATGTTGTTTTATTGCTTGAAGTATTACAAAGAATAGTATATATGTCTCTTTTTTCCCCTTGACCTTCCCCCAGCCTCTCCTACACCCCAGTGTCTTGTGTCTATTGGTTATGCTTATATGCATGCATACAAGTCCTTAAGTTGATCTCTTACCCACCCACCCCCTGCAACGCTCCCTGGTCTTCCCACTGTAGTTTGACAGTCTGTTGGATATTGCTCTGCCTCTGTATCTATTTTTGTTCATCAGTTTATAATGGTCTTTATTATCCCTAAATGAGTGAGGTCATGTGGTATTTTTCTTTCACTGACTGGTTTATTTCACTTAGCATAATGCTCTCCAGTTCCATCGATACTGTGGCAAATGGTAAGAATTCCTTCTTTTTTACAGCAGCATAGTATTCCATTGTGTAGATGTACCAAAATGTTCTCATCCATTCATCTGTTGATGGGCACTTAGGCTGTTTCCAAATCTTAGCTATGGTAAATTGCTAGCACCTAATTCTTAAGCATTCAGCTTCTCCTCTCAACTTTCTATTAATGTTCATAACATTTCTTCACAATTGTATCTTGGGTCTCAGATTAAACTTAGAGACAGTTTTCTGATCCTGCAGAGATATTCCCACTGCCTTTCCCAATGCTCTCAAATTATTATATTTGCTGCCACAGAGAATTAATAAGTTAAATGTTACATAGAAGAATATTTCAATAATCTAAACAAGAAATGAAGACCTGGGCTGGGGGTAAGCAGTAAAAATGAGAGGTTCCTTTTTGAGAGGTGTTTCAGAGTTACAATCGAAATACTTGGGTGACGACTCATTGGAGGTGATAGAAAGGGAAGAAGCTATAAATCAGAAATGAAGATCAGAATGCTCTTCCAGGTACTAGTTACTTCTTACAAGGAAAGGATGGAAGGATGGAAGTGTGTGTATGTGTGTGTATATGATATGTGTGTGTGTATGATATGTGTGTGTGTATGATATGTGCGTGTGCTGTGTGTTATCACAGGGAATCCACAAAACAGCTATCAAATGAAATTTCTTATATTAGACCACTTTTGATTTATATAATGTCAATTTCACTTTATTCAGCCTAAAAGAATTCAACCCAGAAGGAGTCATTTTCATTGCTGACCATCTTCCCAGCATGTTCACAATTTTCCATTTTTAATATTTCTTCTAGGTATTTTTATATACAGAGAAGTACTCAGTGCTAAGTAGAACAAGCATCCTTAGATCTGTGAACCGCCAGAAATTCTACAGATGCTTTCTTTTTAATAATAATAATGCTAGATAAGTGCACTTCCACAAAGATTATATCCTATTATCCTCATGATAATATCCCTCGAGGAAGATATTATCCTCATCCTATGTATGGAAATGCTCAGAGAGGTAAAAATGGCTTGCGGATGACAAATGGAAAGTATTGACCTCTAAGTGTCCTGGCTGCTAGTCTGCTCTTCTCTCCACTTTGTGTGGATTGCCCATCTATGAAATAGAAAGGAGGAGATTAGGTATGCTTCCCATCAGCTATGTCTAAACCAGCAGAAAAAATTTAAAAAACAAAACAAAGCAATGCAACAAAACAAGGTCAATTTTGATTCTCTAAATTGAGATCATTTTACATGTGCGTGAATGCTTGTACAGCTTAAAAGTATTAAAATGACCACTTTTTCCCTTTTTGAAGTAATTATATCTACAGACCTCTTCTCACTTTACATCCTATAGAACTCCATTCTTGGGAAGACCACTGAGCAGCCTCGCAATAAAGAAATGTCCCTGTTCTACCTTCCACATTTGTCTTTCCCAGTGTTCGCTGTTTTCCCCTAGTGACTATGTGCTGCCTGGAGGACATGCCTAGTGCATTTTCTTTGTTTGAAGAAGAGGCCTGCAGTAGACTTTGGATTTTGATTTTTATAAAATAAATAAATGCCCTTGAAAAAAGATGGATGTATTCCCCTAGGCTTCTTTCATTAATATGAGCTGCGTGAAATGCAGCGTTCACTGGTGGGATTCAAGGTTAGAGGCAGAAAACCACACAAACTAGGAGAAGCCCTAAAAAGTAAGAGAGAAAAATGTGGCTTATTAGTTATACCAGTTACAGAATGAACAGCATATTGTATGTGCTGTGTTAGAGGTATGTTATGAATAACAAAAGCCCTGGAGCATTTACATATTTGTTTTCAACAATCCTGGCAGTTGGATTTCACCATTCTATGCCTCTTTGCCAGAATCACTAAACACTGGTACATATGGCATCTGAAGTACCATATGCCATAGAAAATGTTAGTTGATGCCTATACTTCTACATTATATTTTTATTTCAGATTTTTGCAGTTTGAACAAAGAATAGTAGAAAAAAAACAAAATATTGGACAAGAAGTAAACAGTAAAATGAAAAAAATGCCTTCAGAGAAAGCAAATAAAGGAAATGAATCTATCATGAGCTAACATGGCTACATGGTAATGAATCAGATATGAGAAGTAATTGTTTGCATGAATAAATTTAGATAGCCTTTCATTCTATTATTTCTGAAATAAAGGCTGCAACATGAAGAGTAAAGATTGACATTTATTTTACCTTATTCTTACTAATATTTCTTACTAAAATCATAGTCTTCATTTGATTGAACTTAATTAACATAAAATCTATAGTCAGTGATATTGAAAATACAGATTAAAACAAAAATTAAAATACCAGGAATTATTTTATAATATATGTTTAAATTTTTAACTCAGATTTTCAGCTGGTATCTATATTTTCTGTATTTGTGCTTAGACACAGGAAGATTCTAAAATAAAAAACATCATAATTAAATATTTAACTTTCTCAAAACAAAGAAACAAACAAAAACCCCATAGCTAATGGGTCAGCAGTAAGATAAACATCAAAATAACTAGATGGTTCTGGTATGCAGCAGGGAACAGCTAGCCCACTGGGAATGACTTGGTGAATATTAATTGCAGGAGAAAACTGCTTATTTACAATTTTCCAAAGGCAGCTCACTCTCAAAAACTGAACATAAAATTCTTAGTCTGAATTTGGCCTGGAATAGGTAAAAGATCCAAAATGTGGAACTGATCAAAGCTTGGCTACCTGACTCAGTGACTGAATAAGTGAGCCTAATGAAATAAGGAGTGGGAAGAAAAAAAATGCACAAAAAACTTGAATGTAAGGCATAAAATTTGTGACCTTTTGCCTTAAATTCTTCTAACAAAATTAGTAGGTCTAAAGTAGATTTGTGTAGTGTATTGGTCAGGGTTCTCCAGAGATACAGAACAACACAGAACTAGAACCAAGATGATAGATAGATAGATAGATAGATAGATAGATAGATAGATAGATAGATAGATAGACAGATCTTAGATAGATAGATAGATAGATAGATAGATAGATAGATAGATAGATAGATAATGAAAAAATGACACAGGATATCAAGAAGTCCCACAATCTACTATCTGCAAACTGGATACTCCTTAAAGCTGGTGATATAATTCCAGTCCTAGTCTGAAGGCTTAAGAACTAGAGGACCTGATACCATAAATCCTAGCACAAGGGTTGAAAAAAACTGATGTTCTAGCTGAAGCATGCAGTCAAGAAGGGAACAAATTCTCCTTTCCTCTGCTTTTTATTCTGTTCAGGCCTTCAATGGATGGGATGCTGCCCATCCACATTTGAGAGAGAAATCTACTTTACTGAGTCCACTGATTCAGATGCCAATTCTCATCCAGAAAGACTCTCACAGACTTCCCATGGCCCGGTCAAATGGACACATGCAATGAATCATCCCAAGAACTGCTCACATTTTGTAGAGCACATTCACGTTCTTTCATAAATTGATGCTCAAGCATTGAGCTACATCAGCCAGGCCACGTTCTTTCTCATTAAAAAAAAATCAACAATTCTGCAGTTAGATAATGTTTCCCATTTCACAGATGAAAAAACCAGTTCAGAAAGGTTGCCCTCTTATCCTTATGGCTGAGATATACATTGGAATTACATCCTATTCTAGATGTAATTCCACCACAAACTGGAGGGAAACTGAAAACAAAATAACTCTTTTAGAGGAAATGCATATTGTTCAATAAGATGCAAAATTATAAGTGACACAGAACCTTAAACTATTTTTAAGAGTTTGCCCTGCTCAGAGAGTATGAAGGCATCTGTGTAAACTTAGGGCTGTATTTTTCATGTTTCAGTCATTCCAGAACCAAGAACCCTAGGGTCTTACAATTTACACAAAGAAACCAAATGTGTATGAGGGCTCTTAGCTAATGCTAGTAATCCTCCCTTGACAGAACGCTAAATCTAAAATCATTACAAGACAGGTATATTTCCTAGGGATGCCATAGCACTATAATATTAACTCTCTGTGGCTTTAAACAACAGAAATGAGTTCTCTCATAATTCTTGAGGCCAGAAGTCCAAAATAAAAGTGATGCTCTCTGAAACTCTGAGGAAGAAAACATCCTTGTCTCTTCCAACCTCTGATGTCTTTAGGCCTTCCTTAGCTTTTGGCTGCATAATTCTAATCTCTGCCTCCATCTTCCCATGGCCTTTTTCTCATCTTCCTATGTATCATACTTCCGTGTGTCTCATATAAGATCATTTGTCGTTGTGTTTAGTGCCCACTCAAGAAATCCAGGATGATCTCATCTTTAAGATCCTTAACTTAGCTCAGCTGGTGTGGCTCAGTGGTTGAGCATCGACCTATGAACCAGGGAAGTCACGGTTCTATTCCTAGTCAGGGCATTTGCCCAGGTTGTGGGTTCAATCCCCAGTGGGGACTGTGGAGGAAGCAGTCAATCAATGATTATCTCTCATCATTGATGTTTTTATCTCTCTCCCCCTCTATCTTCCTCTCTAAAATCAATACAAAAATTTATATTTAAATTTTTTTAACTTAGTTACATCTGCAAAGATCCTTTTAAAAAATAAGATCACATTCTCAGATTCTAGGAATTAGAATATGAACTTATCATTTGGAGGGTGAAACAATTTAAACCATTATAGTCTACTCTCTGGCCCCCCAAAAATTCACATTTGCCTGACATGGAAAGTATACAACATCTTCCAAAGTCTCAGCTCATTACAGTATCAAGCCTAAGACCAAATTCTCATGTAAATATCAACTCTAGAGTCCCCTATCTCATCATCTACATCAGATATGGGTTAGACATTGAGTATAATCCATCCTGGGACAAAAGTTACCTTTCTGTGGACATGTAAAACAAATGAACAAGTTACCTGATTCCAAAATACAATGGTGGGATAAGCATAGACATTCTATATAGACAGAAAGACATTCCCATTCCGAAGGGAGAAATTGGAAGGAATAAAGGGGTCCTCAGTTCCAGGTAAAATTGAAAACCATAGAGAAAATTTCCATTAGGTTTTAAGGCCCATGAATAATACTCTATTTCTCAGTATTATAGTTATGACTTCAAGAATGTCGAATAAATAAAAACAATAGTGTAACCTTTTCTGATTAGCTTCATTCACTCTGCTTACTACCTTTGAGAATCACCATGTTTTTTTATATATCAATAATTTGTTCTGGAGAAGATTAAAAATAGCAGTGGAGTAAGTAGATGCTGCACAGACACACTCCCAGGTACAAACAAAAATTACAACTAAAATACAGTAAAACTTACTGAAACAGAAGATTTGCTGAAGAGAACCCTGTTAATTGAGTACCAAAAGTGGAGACTGTATAGAAGCTGGTAGTAAGGGTGAAGAAGTGAAAGGGCTGGCCAGGCCCCCACAGACAGCAGCAGCTGAAGCTCCAGAGAGATATTTCAGCTGTAGGGGGTTACCACTGAGAACTATGGGATCTAATCCCCAAGTGGGGCCCCACCTGCAGAAAGCACCAGAACTGAGAAGGGTACCCACATAACACCTGGCTGTGAAAAGCAGCAGGGTTGCTGTCTGCCAAGGGGAGACAGCTGGAAACTCAGGCATTATCTTAAAGAGTCAAGCATAAAAGAGCCAATGCTACCCATCTTGTACTCCCACAGAGGAATAGCAGAGTGGACTGGAGTTGGGTGAGCAGAAGCCAGGATTGAGGGCTGGGGGTTAGAGCCTATGCTGAGCCATTCCCTCACACTGCGGAGGTAATCTTTCTCATGCAGACAATTGCTATACATACAGGTGGCATAGCCTGGGGAAAAGACAGTTGACCCACACTATTGGAAAACACCTTGCTTCTTACAAGATTGAGTTTAACAATTAGCCTCCAGGCAGAAAAAATTACCCCACCCTGTTGGAAAAAACACACACCAAAAAACTCTTGCCACACCTATGGATGATTGTCTGCAGGCAGAGCAATCAGAATCTTATCAATCTGCAGCCAGAAGTGGTCTCTGGATGCTTTGAGTCTTTGCCTGATCTTATTAGTCAGAAACAACATTTGACACTGTCCTGCACTAGAGATTGAGAGGTGTAGCAGATATACCTAATACATAGTCACAATCCCAAATAGGCAACCAAAATGAGGAAACAAAGAAACAACCCACAAATAAAAGAACAAGATAATTCTCAAGAAGAAGAGATAAATTGAATGGAGATAAGAAATTTATCTGAAACTCCTTCACAATAATGATGGTAAAGATGCTCAACAGCATGACAAAAGATATAGTAACTATGAAAAGAGAATAGTCAGAAATAAAGAATGACATAACACAAATAAAGGACACATTGGAAGGAATACACAGCAGATGAGGGGATGCTGAAGACTGAATTAGTGAAATAGAAGACAGTTGAAAAATTCATTTAATCAGAGAACCAAAAAGAAAAAAAAAACAATTAAAAATCAAGAGGACAGCTTAAGGGGGCTGTGGGACAACATGAAACAAAACAGGTGTGCCAGAAGAGGCAGAAAGGGAGAAAAGGATAGAGAAAGTGATTGAAGAAATAATGGCAGAAAACTTACCTAACCTGGTAAAGGAAAAAGTCACACAAGTACAGGAGTCACAGAAAACCCCAAGCAAGAAGAATCCAAACATGCCCATGCCAAATACATCATAATTAAAATGCCAAAAACTAAAGACAAAGAGAGAATCTTAAAGGCAGCAAAAGAAAAGCAAACTGTTTCCTACAAAGGAGTTCCCATAAAGCTGACACCTGATTTTTTTTTTCTTTTTTTTTTTAAATATATTTTATTGATTTTTTACAGAGAGGAAGGGAGAGGGATAGAGAGTTAGAAACATCAATGAGAGAGAAACATCAATCAGCTGCCTCCTGCACACTCCCCACTGGGGATGTGCCCGCAACCAAGGTACATGCCCTTGACTGGAATCGAACCTGGGACCTCTCGGTCTGCAGGCCGAGGATCTATCCACTGAGCCAAACCGGCTAGGGTGACACCTGATTTCTTATCAGAAACTCTACAGGCCATAAAGGAATGGCATGAAGTACTCAAGGTAATGGAAAGCAAGGATCTGAGACCAAGATTACTATATCCAGCAAGGCTGTCATTCAAAATAGATGGTCAAATAAAGAGCTTCCCAGACCAAAAAAAAAATAAAAAGGCTAAAGGAGTACATCACCACCAAGCTAGTATTACAATAAATGCTAAGGGACTGCTATAATGAGAAGAAGAAACAGAGAGAGAAACCTAGACATACAGAATTTAAATGGCAATAAACAAATACTTATTGATGATAGCCTTAAATGTAAATGGATTAAGAGCTCCAATCAAAAGACATAGGGTAGCTGAATGGATACAAAATCATGATGCAACTATATGCTGTCTACAAGAGATCCACCTCAGAACAAAAGATACACAAGGGATGAGAGTGAAGGGATAGAAAAACATTTCCCCATGCATATGGAAAAGAAAAACAAAAGGCTGGAGTAGCAATACTCATATCTGGTAAAATAGACTTTAAAATTAAGGCCATAACAAGAGACAACAAAAGTCACTACATAATACTAAAGGAATTTATCCAACAAGAGGCTATAACCCTGATAAACATATATGCACCCAATATAGGAACACCTAAATATATATATTCTAGAGACCAGGTGCATGAAAATTCATGCACTAGAGCAGGGGGTCCCTCATCCTGGTCTCTCCCCTCTCACAGTCTGGGAGCCCTCAGGAGCAGGAGGCAACCCAGCACAGGGGAAAGCGATGCCCCATCACACCTCTGCTGCTGCCACTGCCAGCAGTGCAAGCCTCGGCCAGCCCTGGTTATCTGCATCTTGGGTAGCCCTGGGCAGCTGGACAACCAACATCTGAGGCTTGCCTGTGCCTGAGACTGGCCCTGGATGGCTTGGGGGCTGAGAGGACTGGAGGACTTCAGAGGCAGGCATGCCGAGTGCCTGCTGTCCCAGCAGGACTGAGGGGACTGGGAGTTGCCATCTTGAGGCTGTGGGTGCCGCCATCTTTGAGGAAGTGGCAGTCAATTCTCATATCCCCTCCTTATTGGCTGTGGGCACTGCCATCTTTGAGGGCATGGCAGTCAACTAGCATATTCACTCCTTATTGACTGTGGGCACCACCATCTTTGAGATGGCATGAGGGTCAATTAGCATATTCCCTCTTTATATACTACAGGCCTGCTGCAGGAAGATTCCTACAAGAGTAGGACTTCCTGTGGCTGGAGTGAAGCAGAGAAGGGAGCGAAAGCCACCGAGAAGGGCTTTGCTCCTGCCTCCACCACCCCATTTGCTTCCCTCCCATCTCCGCCACTGCGCTTGCTTCTCCACAGCTTCACTCCCTTCTGCAGTGCTTGGCTTCCTTCTACATTGTCTTCAGTCTTCGCTTCATGCCTGTGTATGCAAATTAACCGCCATCTTTGTTGGGTTAACTTGCATAGTTGCTCTGATTGGCTGGTGGGTGTAGCGTAGTGACACCAATTTGCATGTTTCTCTTTTATTAGTGCAGATAAATTCCAGAGTACTTTAAAGAAGAGATCAGCAATGATATAATCATAGTAGGGGACTTCAACACCCCACTGAATTCACTAGATAGATCTTCCAGACAAAAAAAATAACAAGGAAACAGTGACTGTAAAGGACACACTGGATCAAATGAATTTAATTGATGTTTATAGAACATTTCTCCCCAAAGCTGCAGAATATACATTCTTCTCAAGTGTACACAGGTAATTCATAAAAATAGACCACATGTTAGGACACAAAACAAGTCTCTACAAGTTCAAGAAGATTGAAATCATATCAAGCATCTTCTCAGATCACAATGGAATGAAATTAGAAATCAATTACAGTAAAAATGCCCCAAAATATTCAAACACATGGAGGCTAAATAGCATGTTATTAAACAATGAGTGGGTTGTCAACAATATCAAGAAATAAATAAAAAAACTTTCTGGAAACAAATGAAAATGGACACACAACCATCAAAAATCTCTGGGACACAGCAAAAGCATTCCTGAAAGGGAAGTTCATAGAACTACAGGCCTACCTCAAAAAAACAAAAACAAAAAAGAAAAGAAAAAGCAACAATAAATTATTTAACCCTACAACTCAAAGAACTAGAAATAGAACAAGAAAAGCCCAGAGTAAGTAGAAGTAAGGAAATAATAAAGTTTAGAGCAGAAATAAATGACATGGAGACAAAAAAAAAAAAAAAAAAAAAAAAAAAAAAAAAAAAAAAAAAAAAAAAAAAAAAAAAAAAAAAAAAAAAAAAAAAAAAAAAAAAAAAAAAAAAAAAAAAAAAAAAAAAAAAAAAAAAAAAAAAAAAAAAAAAAAAAAAAAAAAAAAAAAAAAAAAAAAAAAAAAAAAAAA
>PVJC01010280.1:0-44041 GCA_004026665.1 Murina feae
CATGCAGGGGAGGGCAAGAGTTTGAGAGATCAACATAGAGGGGGTGCCTGCTCCAAGCCTTGACGGTGTGCCTGGGGGCAGGCCCCTGGCAGGTATACACACACAGGAGGACTGCTCCGAGCCTCTGATGCGGCTGGGGGCAGGTCCCCAGTGGCCACACACACACACACACACACAGAAGGTGCCTGGCAGACTGGGGCCATCATAGGATATCCACTGAGGGGTCCCAGACTGTGAAAGGGCACAGGCCGGGCTGAGGGACTCCCTCCACCCCGAGTGCACAAATTTTTGTGCACCGGGCCCCTAGTATATATATATATCCTAGTCTGAGGATATTTTTCCATTGACTTTTAGGGAGAGTAGAAGAGAGAAGGGGAGACAGAGAGAAACATCAATCTGAGAGAAACACATCGGTTGGTTGCCTCCTGTACGAGCCCCAACCAGAGCCCTGGGCTGAGGAGGAGCCTGCAACCAGGGTACATGTCCTTGACAGGAATCTCGGGACCCTTTGGTCTGCATGTCAACACTCTATCAACTGAGCCAAACCGGCTAGGGCTCTCCTCACTGATATTAAGTAGAAAACCAGACCCGATGTTCCTCTCATAAAAGCCAGAGCCCATCAGTACATGGTGTGGTGCATTTTCATTCCTGTGAAGCACTTCTAGCCACTGAGTCAAATGGATTGATTAGAGAAATTTGATTGTATCTTATTGAGTCAACATGTCAGAAAGTTCTCTTCCCCATGTGATAAAAACACAACATAGTATTTTATTATTTGGAAAAAAGACAGTATGTATTTTGCTTCTTAAGTAACCAGATAGAAATGATTTGCTATTGGATTCATGATCTCAGGTTGCTTCTCATATTTACAGTTTTGGAGCAGATAACATTGGGAAGTTGGTTAAAAAACTCTCTGCTTTGAAGAGCATTAGGCATCTGTTGGTCATAAACTTTAGGGTTTCAGAAGAGTAGAGAGTGGACTTTCTATTTTCCTGTTCATTTGCCACCAACGCTAGTGGCAGCAGGATAGCACACTGTGGGTGCCCAGGTCTGTCTGAAGCCCAGCTCCTCTCCTGGGATCATTGATGTG
Organism: Murina feae; assembly: GCA_004026665.1. Classification (NCBI taxonomy): domain Eukaryota; kingdom Metazoa; phylum Chordata; class Mammalia; order Chiroptera; family Vespertilionidae; genus Murina; species Murina feae. Next base: position 1,091 of record PVJC01010280.1, read on the forward strand.
CCTGCAAGCTCATTTGACCATCAATGCTTTGTCCTTATCTGGGAATATTCTCAGTAACAATTGCCGATTGACTCCCTGTTGTGAACTAGACCCTGAAAGGTTTAGGAACTGACTTCTTCTTAGTTTTCTTGTATTCACTTAATTCCTTAGTGTCTGCATCTGCTGTAATTACAACAAATTTCAATTATAATGAAAGTCCAACTGTGGGGTAAAATGGGATTATGGTAATGTTGGAATGGAGAGCCAATGAAACAGGTTTCAAAAGCTTTCAGAAAAGCTATCTGACCAAAACAAGATCAATGCAGTCAGCTGCTAATTAAAGCAAACAGACAAAGGAAGGCAACCTAGCTGATTTCTAATGTAGGAGCTTCATTAAAATGCTCATATTGGACTGTTGAAATGTTTTGTTCATTTGTCTCTAAGGAAAGAATATAGAAATTGAAATTCACCTTCAACTGTATAAAAAAGGAATGCGGATTTTTCAAATGGAAGTAACATTTATAGAACAAGGTATAATTGAAATTTAGAGCATTAAATACATTCAGACTCATTTATAAATAACCATTTATCTGTACATTTGGGAATTTCAAAGACTTATCAATAGCTATCCTATTTATTGCAATCTGTTATAGGAACTGGAGAAGAGGGAACTTTAATATTGAGGGAAATATTTTCATATAAATACACTGAGTATTTTTGAGGCTGATTTATGTTTTAACAGATGACTTCCTCCATATGAGTTCAAGGTGGGGATCTGGAGTAAACATGTGTCTAAACTACGCATATGTTTACATAGCCACTAGGGCATCAGACACTCAGACACATAGTTAACCATTGTGATCTTTTCTTAGACAGAATATACTTTTATTTTAATTTTTACAAGTGACTTAAAATTTTCATGGATGGATAGAAAGCCCTAATAAATGGTGATCATTAGGCTTGTATTACCAAGTGGGCTTAGTTCCAAAGAGGAAGGTGCCATGCACTGAGTTTTATTTCCAGAGTTTAATAAGGGAGGTGGATGGTGGTTGGCTAGACCTGGGTTGAATGTCCACTCTGCTCTAGCTGGTGACCAGGGATCTGACAGAGCATCAATAGCTTTATGCATCAAAGGATGCTCGTGCTCTGGGCCCTCTTCTCCTGCCCCGCTGGTCCAAGCCCTGCCCTGAGAAAGTTTGGGGAAGCATGAATGTCTCTTCTGAGAGACCATTTCTTAAGTGGGCTGAGGTCCTCTTTGTTGTTTAATAGCAAAATAAAATATTAATTTAAACCCATGTACATATTCAAGTTTCATTGTCAAAGCCATGACTGACCAGAATACATAGAGACTGCGATGATTTCCACAGTAAACTTCTATTAGCTGATTATCGATGTGGTCTGTATCCTCACAAACCTTATTCTCCCTATGAGAAGATGACAAGAACACTAACAGCAGAAACTACCACTGAAACTCTCAATGTGCTTTTGGCCTTAATAGTATATTACCCATGGCAAAGTTTCCCACATCGATGTGCATATTTATTGTAATTGCCTCATAGCACTCTACAGTATGAATGGACCATCATTTATTAACCATTTCCAAAATGATAGACTATTTCCTTTTTAAAATCTGTTAACAATGGTAATACTTTTATATTTATCTTTGTATATAAAAGGGTATTTCTAGGGCATTATGGTAAGAAATAGAATTTCTAGGTCAAAAAGATACATAATTTTAAGTTTTGGAAACACCACTTCTTATGTCAGTGGCAATGGCCCTCAGATATAGCATGAAAAGAAAAAAGCATAACAGGGAAACAAAGGAAAAGGCAACTGGGACAATGTGTAAAACAAGAGGAAATCCTTGGAAAACATTAAAAAATCCAATATTTTAAAAATAATGGATATAAAATGAGGTGATATATTTTCCTTAATGTGTGCAAATTAAGAAAAATAAAATAAAATTCAAGGTTAGCTAGATTTGAATACTAGTCACCTCAACACTGTTTAGGGAAGTTTAGGGAATTTGGGAGGAGAATTTGGCTAACAGACTAAACCTAAATCTCTGTTATTTTCACCCAAAAATACTCACTAAAGTTGACAAAGAGACCCAAAGAAACAGGAGAAGTGATGGCAACATTCAGTGCTTTAGGCTCAGTAGCTGGAAGGCACTCCCAGGGTGAAGCTCAGGCCTGTGCCAAGCCTGGTGGGTGAGTGTAGTGCTCCCCCAGAGAGGGCCGGGGTTGGGGGGGAGGGGGCTTCAGATTTGAATCAGGAGATACACAGGCACTTAAGGACATGAATGCCCACAAAGATGACTTGCATTCAGGTAAGAAGCTGTGTTTACATGTTTATTTACTTTTAAGGTATTTCAATTCACTGCCTTAAAAAAACAGAATACTACAAATATTTACAAAATTTAAATATTCAGAAGATGAACATTTAACACTGGTGAACTTAATTTACATGAGACATTCTACTATGGAGGATTTTTAAAAATTAGAATTCACAAGGTTTATACTCAAATAGGTCAAATTTCCTTAAAAATTACAAATACCAAACAACTATTGAATTTCCTTTTCAAAGTTTGATTATAGTCTTCTTTCAAGGTAAAGGACCTATCTCAGGCCAATTCAAAGATCCATTCTGGTCAGGTGTCTTTTAAAAAAAACATGATTTATATACCCTAACCAGTTTGGCTCAGTGGATAGAGCATCGGCCTGCAGACCGAGAGGTCCTAGGTTCAATTCTGGTCAAGGGCATGTACCTTGGTTGTGAGCACATCCCCAGTGGGAGGTGTGCAGGAGTCAGCTCATTGATGTTTCTCTCTCATTGATGTTTCTAACTCTCTATCCCTCTCCCTTCCTCTCTGTAAAAAAAAATAAAATAAAATAAAATATATATTTTTTTAAAAAATATAATTGATAGACAATGTCATATTAGTTTCAGATATCTACACTAATAAAAAAGAAACATGCAAATTGGTGTCACTCCACTACACTCCAAGCCACACCCACCAGCCAATCAGAGCAATTATATGCAAATTAACAGAACCAAAATGGCGGCTGGCAGCCACAGAGCTGGAGCAAGCAAGAAGGTTGGTTGCCCCGGAGATGTAGGAAGCCAAGCTTCCTGCCTGCCCTGGCCAGCTGTGGCCTCTGCTCAAGGCAACAAAGTTTTAATTATAGAAGATAAATAAACTCCAGATATCTGCTTCCAGCCAGCCTTGCTGGGAGCTTGGGTTGCTGGGGGGCTTGGTCAGATTGCAAACAGCCATCTGCCCCTCACCCAGACTGGCCAGGCACCTCAGCAGGACCCCTCCCACCTTGAAGGGGCTGTGGCCAGCCTATAAACAGCCATCAGCCCCTCACCCAGGCTGGCCGGGCATCCCAGCAGAAACCCCACCCTGATCCAGGACACCCTTCAGGGCAAACCAGCAAGCCCCCACCCATGTACCAGTCCTCTCTGCTATATAATAAAAGGGTAATATGCAAATTGACTCTAACAGCAGAACAACTGGTAATGACTGTTCACTATGACACACACTGACCACCAGTGGGCAGACACTCAATGCAGGATCAGCTCCCTGTTGGTCAGTGCACTCCCACAGAGGGGGTCTTTGCTCAGCCACAAGCCAGGCTGCCGGCTGCCAGTACAGTGGTGGTGGTGGGAGCTTCTCCCACATCCTCAGCAGCACTAAGGATGTCTGACTGCAGCTTAGGCCTGCTCCCTGCTGGCAAGTGGACATCCCCTGAGGGCTCCCGAGATGCCAGAGAGATCGGGCCTAAACCAGCAAGTGGACATCCCCTGAGGGGTCCAAGACTGTGAGAGGGAAACAGGCTGGGCTGAGGGACCCCCCACCCCCCTGCAAGTGCACAAATTTTTGTGCACTGAGCCTCTAGTACAATATAATGACGCAACATTCATATACCTAATGATATGGTCACCTCCATAAATCTAGTAACCCACCTGTCACTATATAAAGTTATTACAACATTATTGACTATATATTCCCTGAGCTATAGATTTTATCCCTATAACTTATTTATTTTATACATGAGAGTCTGTACCTCTTCTTCCCCTTCTGTTTTCAGCAGCTCCAGACCCTCTGCTGTTCTGCAACCCACAGTTTGTTCTCTGTATCTATGAGTCTGTTTCTGTTTCATTTGAGTTTTTTTCCAGATTCCACATATAATTGAAATCATGTGATAATTTTATTTCTCTAATTTATTTCTCTTAGCATAATAACCTCTAGGCCCAACTATACTGGCACAAGTGGTAAGATTTCATTATTTTTTATTGCTGAGTAATATGTCACTTTTTTTTGGTTTGTTTTTATTTTTTTATCTTTATTGTTCAGATTATTATAGTTGTTCCTCTTTTTTCCCCCATAGCTCCCCTCCTCCCAGTTCCCACCTCACCCTCTGTCCTTATCCCCCCTCCGCTGTCCTCATCCATAGGTGTAAGAATTTTGTCCAATCTCTTCCCTCACCACCAACACCCTTTACCCCTGAAAATTGTCAGTCCACTCCCTTTCTATGCCTCTGATTCTATTCTATTCACCAGTGTATTCTGTTCATCAGGTTTTTTATTCACTTGATTTTTAGATTCACTTGTTGATAGATATGTATTTGTTGTTCATAGTTTTTATCTTTACTTTTTCTTCTTCCTCTTCTCAAAGGATACCTTTCAGCATTTCATATAATACTGGTTGGGTGATGATGAACTCCTTTAGCTTTTTTATTTTTGTCTATGAAGCTCTTTATCTGACCTTCAATTCTGAATGATAGCTTTGCTAGTTAAAGTAATTTTGGCTGTAGGTTCTTGCTGTTCATCACTTTGAATATTTCTTGCCACTCCCTTCTGGTCTGCAAAGTTTCTGTTGAGAAATCAGCTGACAGTCGTATGGGTGTCCCCTTGTAGGTAACTAACTGCTTTTCTCTTGCAGCTTTTAAGATTCTCTCCTTGTCTTTTGCTCTTGGCATTTTAATTATGATGTGTCTTGGTGTGGTCCGCCTTAGGTTCCTTTTGTTTGGGATTCTCTGAGCTTCCTAAAGTTGGAAATCTATTTCTTTCACCAGGTGGGGGAAGTTTTCTGTCCTTATTTCTTCAAATAGGTTTTCAATATCTTGGTCTCTCTCTTCTTCTGGCACCCCTATAATTGTGATGTTGGTACGCTTGCAGTTGTCCCAGAGACTCCTTACACTATCTTCATATTTTTTTATTCTTTTTTTCTTTTGGCTTTTCCGGCTGGGTGGGTTTTGCTTCTTCATATTTCATATATTTGACTTGATTCTTGCGATCCTCTCATCTGCTGTTGGATCTCTGTATATTATTCTTTATTTCAGTCAGTGTATGCTTAATTTCTAGCTGGTCCTTTTCAAATTTATCAGCGGTTTCTAGAAACTTCTTGAAAAACCTGATAACTGTGGTTTTGAACTCTATATCCAGTCGTTTGCGTTCCTCCATTTCTGTCATTTGTGATCTGTTTCTTAGTCTCTGCATTTTGGCTGCTTCCCTGTCTTGATAGGGTGGCTTTCGGTGCTAGATGTCCTATATAGGGCCCAGTGATTCAGCCTCCTCAATCACCTGGGGTGGACACTCTTGTTTTATGCCTTTGAAGGCTGGGTGCACAGTCTTATTGTAGTTATCACTGGGAGGTATCACTGGGAGGAAATGATCTGCAGGCCTTTCTCCTCATTGTTTGGGGTTTAGATCTTTTGGAGTTCTGTCCCAGCTGCAGACCCTTAGGGTATGCTGAAGGCAGGCAGACACACAGCTTGGGCAGGGTTATAAGTTGGGTGGAGCGGGGTCTCAGAATCACCAGGGCAGAGCAACCCACAATGACTGCCCCTCCACTGACTCTGCAGCTTCTCCTGGGTTTGGCGCCTCCACGTCCTGGCGTCTGCATGCACCTGAGTCCCCGCATCAGTGATCGCTGCAAATAGCACTGCTAGAACGCCACTGATCTTCCACCCCATTGCCCTACAGCCCACATCACATTCAGTGCGACCCCAGAGTTTATAATCTCCTTCCAAGCTGTGGACCCAGGCACAGCCACTGCCACCTTTTCACCCGCGTCGCCGCTTCTGTTCCATGCATCCATACCTCTCAGTTTGGTGCTGGGAGCTTCTACTCAGTCTCACTGCACTCCTCTTGCCTTCTGGTTGTAAAGCTTCCCCTCCCTTGGTTCTGGAGGATGGCCGTTTATCTGTATAGTTGTATTTTTATAATGTAGTTGTGGAGCCTGCGCATTTAGGTATATACCTCATGCCGCCATCTTGGTTCTCTGTCATTTTTTAAAAAAACTTTATTTTTATGGTTAATCCTCACCTGAGGGTATTTTTTCATTGATTATTATGGAGAGTAGAAAAGAGGAGGACAGAGAGAAACACTGATGTGAGAGAAACACATTGATTGGTTGTCTCCTGCATAAGCCCCAAACAGGGTCTGGCCAGGGAGGAGGCTGCAACTGAGGTACCTGCCCTTGACCAGAATCAAACCTGGGACTCTTTGTTCTGTCCACTGAGCCAAACCAGGAGGACTAATATGTTAATTTTTAAGAAGAAAGGAGACTTAGAGTTTTCTTGTTAGAATAAAGAATAAATAAATTAAAAACTCATTTAATAATTATTAGACTCCTTGACTTAATGCGAGACTGTTTAATATCCTAAATAAGGTTCCTCATAAACCTGACAATCAACTAGCATTGATCTTAAGCCTATTAAAATCCATTATAAATATACTTAAGCATTTTTTTTTCAAAGTCTTGAATGCTACTTTCTTCTCAGAAAGTTGCAAGTTACGTTAAGATGTTCTGGCTAAGATCAGCTTTGAGGTCATCTTTATCTTTCAGTACATATTCCTTCTTCACCCCAAGATATTAACACTAACATGTTATTTATTTTAAAGTGTTAATACTGAATTCAGAAACATCTGGGATTAAAAATGTCACACTTAAAGAAGACATTGACTGTGCTAATAGATGAAGACACAGGCATGGATCACTTTGGTCCCTAAGTATAAGTGCTCAATCAAAGGCTCCTAATACACCTGCATCAAACACCAAAGAGAGACTGAATGTATTCTCCATTTTGCTTACTAGTCCGTGATGGGCTTCTGCATTTTTCTATATTTATAGGATTACACATTACTTAAGTTTATTTTAAGTAAGATGCCACCATTCTTTGAGTCAGTAAAATGGCTTTGTCTTATTTGCAATGAACTATAACAATCAAAGCATAATATGCTAATTAGACCAGAAAACCTTCCAGTGAAGCTAGTGAGGGGAGGGCCTAGGAAAAGGCAGCAGCCATGACTGTGGGGGTCTAAGCCCCTTGCATGAATTTCGTGCATCAGGCCTCTAGTAACTTATAAGGGCCTTCTACCAAAAGAGGAAGAGTCTAGAAGCGAATAAGCGAATACATTAACTAAGGCTTAAGAAATGTAGAAAATATCTGTTAACTGAAAAAGTCAAATTAAAATAAAAGCAGAGTAGAGACGGGGACTATCTTCTTAGCTACTTATTTTAAGGCTTTCACAAATTAGTAATGAAGAGGGGTGAAAATGCTTTCCTTACTCTTCATCACTGTAAAGAATTTGTAGAATGAATTATCTATTATTATGCTACTTATTTCCTCCCAATTAACCAATTGAACATTGTCATTGACTTCTTTCCCACCAAAACTATTTTTAAGAACTTAACTGAGAGCTGCGAGTTTTCTAAGGGATTTCTGTAATCAGTGGACAACTATGTGAAGGCCTTTTCCCGCATACTTTAACGAAGTGGTGCCTCAAGATGCACAATTAGAGTTTACTCTAAGGAGATGGACTGACCACCTGACGTGAGGAAAGGGAGGACTGCACAGCGCTGAGAACGCAGGCTTTAGTGACAGGTAGCATGGCTCCCATCCGGCTCTGTGACCTATACTTGGACAAGGCATTTACACTCATCTTGTCTTACATTCTCCATCTATACAATAAAGGAGACAATATGTTTAAAGTAACATCTCAGGCAGGATCGTGAGTGCATGGCAAAGTTCATTTCAAGCTTTTGGCTATGGGAAAGTCTTAGAAAGCCAAATATAGATTGCTTCATGGTGGTGATATTTTGTGAGAGACTAGCCAGGAAATAAATGTTTAGTTAAATATTTTTAGGATAATCACAAAGGTCAACACATATTTGATTATCTGTTAAAAATAACAGGAATCAACGTGACCTACATAAGTAATTTGAATTTCTCAGACTTTTTATCTCATTAAATTCTATCCAAAACTAAACATAAACTTATCAGGAATGCTAGATGGTTCCTCAAAGGAGCTCAAATTGCATCATTCCAATATGTTCTGCTTCTGACCATTTTTGAGACAATTACGTTAGGAGATAAAGTCATTAGTGCCCAGTAACACAGCCCTCACAGCTGCGGTAGTCTCAAGAGCCTGTGTCATTTCCTCCCATCCTTACCAGCCACTAAAGAGAGCCCAGGTGGTGTCCACCTGCCTCATCAGGTTTGCTCTCCCCTCTCTGAACAGACCCTCACCTGCACAGCACAGAGGCTCCTTTTACCTGCCTCACTATTCCTTCACCAATGAAAAGAATGAGGCTCTTTTGTGGCCCCTCACCCCACTCAGCTGTTCAATGGCAGTCAGGTAATTGTAAACAAGTGAAGGTCAGATAGACTGTGGTTACCTGAAGAGGCTTAGCTGAAAGAAGGCAACTTCAGGCGGTTGTTGCACCCTAGAAATATTTTAATTCATTCATGCATTCATTCATTTATTCATTCTATCAAAAATGATTCCTGAGTGCCTACCTGTGTAATGCATTGGTATTCCGTGACAAAGCAGACAACAACCAGTGCCTTTATGGAATTCACTTTATTTTGTGAAGAGGTAGATAACAAATCATTAACTGAATGCATAAGCGGAGTATACATGGGTGAGAAGATAGTAAGAACAAGGACAAAAAGGGGGACTTGGAAATGGGATTGGAGGTACAGAGTAAGGGAGAGTTGCCACCTAAAATAGCAGGCTGGTGGTAGATCTCTTTGAAAAGGTGCCATTTGGGCTGAGACGAGGTGAGTAATGGGTCGCATGGACATCTCAGGACGAGCTTCTGGGCTGAGGGAACTTATGTGCAAACACTCTGACAAAGGAGCCTGTCTGTGCTTTAGAGGCAGTGAGAAGGGCAATGTGGCTGGAACAGATGAAGAGGAGAGAGAAGAATAGGGCAAGCTCAGAGATTAAAGGGGGTACAGATCAGCAGGAACAGGGAGGTAATTTGAAAGACGTTCCTTTTACCCTCAATAAAACAAGAAGCCAGTGGAGGTTTAACGTGTTCTGCCTTAAGTGTTACAAGGCCCTCTCTTACTCTTGCATTGGGAATTGACTGCAAGGATGAAACAGGAAAGCTGGAAGCAAGGTATCTGATAATTACAGTTGTTCAGGCAACTAATGCTGGTGGCTCAAACTAGAGTGGTAGTGGTACAGGTGATAAGAAGTGGTCGAAGGCAGGGGAACTTCTGTGGGTAGAGCCAGAGGGTGTCTCCTGCTTCAGATGCAGGCTGTGAGGAAAGGGAAGGCCCTTCAAGTGATGGGGTCAGCGCAGTGTGAAGTTGCTGTGATCTGATGGGGAAGGAAGGATGTGGGTGAAGAAGGTGGGGACAGGGGGAGGAGGAAGGTGGTCAGAAATTTAGATTTGGACATGCACATTTTGATATATTTGTTAGACACCCAAGTGGAGTTGTGAAGTGGGAAAGAAGACTGAATTCATAATATAAACTTGGCAGATAAAGTCATGAGATTGGCTATGACTGTTGTTCTGTATCTGATTTTTGCTTAAGAAAAGCCTAAACTTCATAATTCTATAAAACCTTCTAAATTATAAGCAAACTGGCAGACTGCATTTTCTGGAATTATCTGGAATCATACTCCTTTCCCAATGCCTTTCCCAGGCCCTGCCCACTCCAGTAGGAAACTCCTGCTCCTTCTCAGTTAAGGGGAACTGAGCAAATTCACCACCCTGGTCATTTTCAAGGAATACCACTGGAGTCATTCTTTCTCCCTTATGGTAATAGAATTGTGCCAGGATGCTTGAAGCCGGGCTGGGGTTAAATTCTTAGAAATGTTTGCCTCTGTGTAGCTCATTCTCCCCTCACTTGTAAGATCATTTTCTTTCTTTGAAGAGCATCATTGCTACAGTGCATCAGCCTTGAAAGAGAAACTTTTGTCTCTTCACATTTCCTTTGTATAACCCAGCACATCACAACACAACAACAGTGAAGCCACTACCACGCACCTGTGCTGAAGGCAGGGGCCTCTGTGGACACTCCTTCCCACTTCTTCTCTTACCTCCATTGTCCCCAATGGCCCTTCTCTTTTGGAAGAATGCTGGTTTGGGGGAAATTTATAAATTCTTATATAAACTGTGTATATAACTTTTGTCCTATTGCACTGATTTTTGTTTTTATTTCTCCTTCCATTCCTAATTTTTTTCAACCTTTGCTTCAACACCTTCTTTCCTCTCCCTGCAGAATGCACACTGTACACTTACATGGGTGGACAGCTTCCAGGGGGACCCTGCCCTCTGAGCTCCCCTGGCACATGTACTGTAGTAGCGCGCTTGTGCTCCTGAGCAGTGTAAAGGAGCTGCATGCTCAGCTGAATTTTTTTGTTAAACATTGCACAACAAGAGGTGGCACATCTACTCAGACCCAACCAGGTATACGATCTGTTTAGGATTGTAAAAGAAGGGCTCAGCATGAGGAACTCGAGCAATTTGAATTACGCACCCTGACTGACTGCCCCCAGTTACTGCAGGCCTTTCTCTTTGGTCGCTCGGCAATAGTCTCTTTCTGAGTTCATGACTTCAGTGCTCAGTTCATACCAAGTAGGAGAAAAAGACACAAAACGCAGGCTAAAATGAACTGTGTAAAGAATATGGAAATCATACTCATGAAACTGCCTTTTTTAAAGAAGGGAAATGGGGTTTTACATCTCTTATTTTCAGTGACAACTTTACAGATGAGTTCTCCCAGTCACAGTGTGTATCAAACAGAGTGAGTCAAGCTCTGAGGCAGCCCCATAGTATTTTTTTTTTGTTATTTTAGAGATATTAGGTTTTCCCATAAACCAGTATACATTTTCCCTACTGAAATACAATATTTTTTTGAGTGACCATAAAAGATATGAATTTTAGCCAACATTTTCATTGATAAGCTGAGTTTATTTATATTTTAAATATATTTGTATTGATTTCAGAGAGGAAGTAAGAGAGAGGAAACATCGGTGATGAGAGAGAATCATTGACTGGCTGCATCCTGCACACCCCACACTGAGAACCGAGCCTGAAAACCAGGCATGTGCTCTGACTGAGAATCAACCATAACTTCCTGGTTCATAGGTTGATGCTCAATCACTGTGCAGTACCAGCAGGGCTAAACTGAGTTTATTAATATGTCAATATAAAGGCCTTTGTGAGGCTTATTAAAGACTAGGGGCCCGGTGCACAAAAACTTGTGCACTCAGGGGGGGCGGGCGTCCCTCAGCCTGGCCTGTGCCCTCTTGCAGTCTGGGACACCTCAGCAGGGGATGTCCACCTGCTGGCGTGCCTGGCCAGCCTGGGTGAGGGGCTGAGAGCCATTTTCAGGCTGTCCACAGCCCCTTCAGGGTTCATGCAGTGGGGGGTGGGAAGGCTGGTGAGTACAGGCCTGGACGTTTCCCACCGGAGGGCCCACAATCGCACACACCTGGTGGGCCCCCACCACTGAGGGGACACACCTGGCGCAGAGTTGGGTGGTGAGCCAGGGGCAGACGCTTGTGCAGGATCCCTCTGTGGGGCCCTGCTGCTGAGCGAACAGACCCAGGGTGGAGCTGGGCAGCGGACTGGCTTCAGATGCTCCGCACTGTGCAGCAGACACCCTGCACGCCCTGTGGAGGCCCCTGGGGGGCATATGAAGGCAGCGGACCCTGGGTGGCTGCTCCTGCAAACCCTGAGGAGGCCCTGGGTCAGACACCCCCACTGAGCTGACACATCCAGCACAGCTGTGTTGGATGTGAAGTCTCCCAGTGCAGAGCCACCTTGCCAGCCTCCATCTTGGCTGGGTTAATTTGCATACAGCTGCTCTGATTGGCTGGTGGGCATGGCTTAGGTGTTCCAAAGAAATGGTCAGTTTCAATATTATGCTTTTATTAGTTTAGATAATTGAAACACTGTTGCTTTAAGCTGAGGCCTAGGCAGGTAAGGAAGCCTCCTGTTTGTTTCAGCTCCGTGGCTTCTATAATAGAACCATTGTTATCATGACCAGAGGCTCAGCCAGCCTAGGCAGGCAGTTGCAACAGAAGCTTCTGGTTTGTTCTAGCTCCGTAGCTGCTGGCCTCCATCTTGGCTGGGTTAATTTGCATACAGCCGCTCTGATTGGCTGGGAGGCATGGCTTGACTGGTGGGCATGGCTTAGGTGTCTTGGGTGATGGTCAATTTGCATATTACTCTTTTATTAGCTTAGATGTGCTCAAAGTGCCCAAATATTTCTTACATTCCCCCAAGATCCCTCCCCTTCATGTCCAAATGGATTTGATAATCATGAGTTTTAAAATACTCTAAAGAATGGGTTTATACTTAAATGCTTTTATTTCTTTTTGTGTTTATAGAATGCTGATTTACAAAATGGTAAAACTCTGTGAGATGAACTGTGGCCGGTGTTTCTCAATGGTTAGGATGTCAAACTGCAGACCAAAGGGTCTCAAGTCCAATTCCCAGTGAAAGGCAGTTATCTGTCTTGCAGGTTTGATCACTGCTGCCTGTTAGAGCCTGTAGGGGGGGGCAACCAATTGATGTGTCCTTCTCACATTGATGTCCCTCTCCCTCTCCCCTCCCTCCCTTCTATTCTCTCTAAAAATCAATGGAAAAAATATCCTTAAAATATCCTCAGGTGAGGATATTTAAAAAAGGACTCTAGTCCGGCCAGCAGCTAGTGTGGTTCAGTGATTGAGCATCAACCTATGAAGCAGGAGGTCAAGGTCAAATTCCTGGTCAGGGCACATGCCCAGGTTGTGGACTGGGTTCCCAATGTGAGGTGTGCAGAAGGCATCCAATCAATGATTCTCTCTCATCATTGATGTTTCTATCTCTCCCTCTTCTTTCCTCACTAAAATCAATAAAATCTGCCCTAATAATAGACAAGTATGTACAGTGATCATACCTCTGCGACTACCCATAGCCAATCAGGAGGGAATATGCAAATTAGTGGGACAAAGATGGCAGCAGCTATGGAGCCAGCCAGAGTGGGCAGGAGGTTTGGGTCACCCCGGTGATAGAGAAAGCCAAGCTTCCTGCCCACCCTGGCCAGCCTCTGAAGGAGAGACCTGTGGGTGGGGTCCATGGAGCATATCTGAGCATGTGTGGGAGGCTTGGGTCGCCCAGGCCAGCCACCAAGGGAGGGGCCTGCAAACAGGCCTCAGCCCCTCAACCCAGGGGTCATGGCTGGCCTGCAAATCACCACAGGCCCCTTGCCAAGGCCACCCCGTCCCCAAAGGGAGCCCCCAACCTGATCCTGGACATCCTTCACAACAAACCAGCCGGCCCCCACCCATGCACCAGGCCTCTATCTATATTAATAAAAGAGTAATATGCTAATTAGACTGGGAGAACTTCCAGAAGACCTTCCGGACATTCTTCTGGACAAAGCCATGGTGGTGGGGTGAAAGTAAAGGTGGTTAGAGGCCAAGAGCAGAGGGCAATTGTGGGTGATCAGGCCCATGGGCGGGACATTAGGGGTGATCGGGTTATCAGTGGAAGTCAGTTGGGGGCAAGCAGGCCAGCAGGGGGGCACTGTGATGCGCAGTGACCATCAGGTGCGTACCAGAGGGGGCCCCCCCGGCAGAGGGAGGCAATCATGGCAGCAGCAGGGGCAGGGCCGGCGAGGAGCCACGCCAGGTCCAGCCAAGGTGGGTGCCAGATGGGCGCTCCCAAACACCCCACTGATCAACCCACAGATCTGCCCTGATCCCTGGCCAGGCCTAAGAACCCTACTGGTGCACAAATTTCATGCACCAGGCCTCGAATTGTAGATTAAAAATTTACTGTCCTGCCTTGCTCAGCTTCCCTTCTTTAAAACTGTGTGTGTGACTGTGTGTGTGTTTGAGGTAGAGGAATGAGAGGAAATGGGGTACAGAGAGAACATGTCAAATTTGACAGCTTTAGAGGAGAAACTATGGAGAAAAATAAACTGCAAAAGAAGCAATATTTAGGAACAGGTAAGTATAGGGTGCAAGAGAAAAGGTATGTGCGAGTGGGCATCCATAGGCTAGCTGCCAGGCACTCCATCAGGGCACACCCAGAAGAGCTCCTTGCTTATGTAACTTGCCACAGCACATGGTTCGTGGGAGGTGATTACTCTGGTTCATCTCAGTGACAAGTGTGTTTTTTTTATTTTCCACTGAGACCTGGAGCTGGAAGTAAAAATCAAGAAGAAGGGTAACATTTGAAGCAGAAAAAGGATCACTTTTTTGGTTTGTTTATTCATTTATTGGTTGGATTTGTGGACATATTCCATAGCAAAATTACTGGATCCTATTTTCCCCCTGTTCTTTAAGGCATAGCCAGATACCAAGGAGTTACCAATAAGTTCTTCCCAAACATAAGCTCTGTCAGCACAACTGAGTGTTTGCTGGGCTGAGCAGAATTTTTCTAATAATACGTCTGGACATATGCAGGAATATTAGTTTCTGGGCTTTGAAACCATCACTGCTGGAGGGTTTATTACATATACAGGACACTTAAGGTAATCACACACTCAGTGGCTACACAATAAATGCTTTTACTGCATTAGACCACTTCAGTTACTTCATTGCTCCCACCCTCTCCCTTTTAAACCCAGGGGATGTTTTCTAACTGTAAAGATGGTTTTCAAGACTTCAGTATTTATCATTGCTTTTACTCTTAATTTGATTCATTACAAATATGATGCACTTGCCAGATTATCTCTTAGTAGTAACAGGACATGCAGTGTCAAGATTTTAATTCCTGTATATAAAAGGCAAAGAGAATTATCCAAAGGCGCTGTATAGCAAATGTCTGGAGCTGGGGTCAAACTCATGAATGTGTGGCCTTAAAGTCCAAGATCTCTGTTCAGAAAAAAAAAATAAAATAAAACATTGTCTTCACTCCTATTTCACCAAGGGATACTTAACCTTTGTTTTCCTATCATTTTTGCAACACAAAGTGTTTTTCTTATTTTTTGGTGGCCGTGCTTTACAGCTTGAATTTCCACTTAATCCAGTCCTAGTCCATTATTATCCCATTTGCTAAGATCATTTGCAGTAGCTTTATGATCACATTAATTTTATGTACTACAACTTTCCTAAGAAAATTTCTAATCTTGAACACTTAACTTGATTCCTCATGACATCATTGTGAATGATGATAAGTAGCATGCATAATTTCCATATTTTAAAATATATCCTAAAGATAGAGCTATTTAAATGTGATTGCTGGGTCAAATTGTGTGAATGTTTCAGAGAATTTTTAACATGTATGATGAAAACATCTTTTAGAATAAGTTACACTATTTTTAGTATAACCTAGTAAAAGCCTTATTGTAAGGGTGATATTGGCACTTTAAAAAATGACAGAATTTTTTTGCATGTTATATGAGCAGGTAGATCTTTTAAAATTTCATATTGCTTTTTAAAAATAGTTGTTCAAAATAGATTCCTGAGCAATCCCCAAAAGAGAAATGTGAGGACAGTGACCACAATTATCTGCACGCCTCCCCTTTTCTTTAAAAATGCAAAACCTTCCCAACATGTGATGTTACAAACTCTGCACATTTTATTCTGTGGAGAATGAAAAGCCTTACAGATTCTGACTACTTTATAGTAACTTAAAGTCAGTGAGATTTTGTCCCAGTGTTGAAATCCTTAACTTAATTGCCTAAATCAGCTCAAAGCTTTTATTGCCCAATAATCTGCCCATTTCTTATAGTAAGTCATAGTTTTTATTTTGATGGATTGAAGACTGATTAGGTAGAGAAGTATAGCTGTCCAACTTACTCTATTAATTCATGTAGGTAGATATTTATTTTTCTTTTTATTTCTACTGATTTGGTTGCTCTGCTTTATCTCCTACTAGTTGTTTGCCAAACTACTGTGAACATGGAGGAAGCTGTTCCCAGTCTTGGACCACCTTCTATTGTAACTGCAGTGACACGGGCTATATTGGACCCACCTGCCATCACCGTGAGTAGATCTGTGGTTTCCACAATAGAATGGGCAAAACTCCAGGAATACCAGACTACCTCCATAATGTACTCAGCATGGGGAAGGCACTTGTTATTCATTCATTCAACATGCCTTTCTAGAGATAATACAATATGCCAAAAATTGTGGTGGACATGGAGGATACATGGATGTAAGCCATATTCTCGTGGAATGTGTGGCCTATGAGGAAGACAGACAGGAATGGTAAATGTTGTGGTACAGGCAAGACAAAGGGCCACAGGTGCATAGAGGTGCATAAGGGTGAGGTATTAAGGCAACCGTGTTGTCTTGGTGGGCTGAGTTGTACTGTGATAAACAACCCAACATCTCAGTGGCGTAAGTGGCCAGCAGTTGTGCCATGCCTATGTGATATGTTCATCACACATGGGCAGAGGGCCCTTGTTCACATTGGCTGCGTTCTGGGATGTTAACATAGGCTCTCCATCTGGAACTTTGTCATGGCATGAAGAAGGAAACACAGGGAAACATGTGCCAGTTTTTTTAAATCTACATCTAAGTGGCTAACAGTACTTCTATTCACATTCATATGGGCACGCCTAAATTTAAGACGGAAGGAAACACCACCTTATCATGAGATCTGACACAGCAAAACCAACATGTTGGTGATAAGAACCGATGACCATATGTCAGTGTTTGGGAAGCTTCAAACTGAAAGCGTGAGCTGAACTTGTCATGGAATTATGTTAGGAAAAAGTAAATTTCTAAGATTTGCACAAGAGAATGAGTGGTTTTTATTTGCATGAAATTATAATTCTCATTTTTCAATGTGCCACTGTCTTTGAGCCAGTCCTGGAAAATATGCAGTTGACGCTTCAGTAGAGCTAAAAGCAGGGCCAGTGTCCAGAGTTCCTGTGCCATGGTAGAGTTGAGTCTTATGTAGCATCAGTATAGTTTCAACCCTGATAAAGACATAAGTCCAAGCTACCTAATTTTTGGCAAAATTTCATGCCATCATTTCTATCCGTTTTAAAGCTTATTCTATTCACTTTTTCTAGAGTAATTTAACAATATTTTAAGAAGTTCATCCTATGAATGCTATTCTACTTTAATAGTCTCCATTCACCAGCTTAAAAATAGAATTTTATAGCTTAAAAAATAAAATTGATGGAACACTGTAAAGCTGATGAGCTGAACAATCAACAGACCAAGCTTATCAATATCATTTATTTACTACCTTCCCATTCTCCTTCCTGTGAGATTGCTCAGTGTTTACACTGTGGGCTGCAATATTAAAAACCCCCTTCTGGAGACCCTTCCAAGACAAAAAAGGAGCATTTGTGTGAATCTGAGGTTGGACAAGCACAATTTGGATGCCTGTACAACTCAAGAATTTGTCCTTCCTCTAACAAACCCCCGCCACCCACCACCTCTAATTGGGCAAGAACCATTGTTTTGAATCACTTGGTAAACCAAGTGAATCAAACTTCCTTTCATGCTTTTAGCAAGCATGAGTGTCACATGTGAGGTATTAGAGATACAAGCTGCCAAAGGGAAGAAAACATCACATAGGACACCTCATGAAGACAAAACAAGGAACTTCAAGATTCTGCTCTTGTGGAAATGACAATATTCTTGGTATGTTGGACATATTTTCTTAAAGCAATCATTTACAATCAGAAAAGTAAATATAAGGTCTTCAGAATTTTTAAAATTGATAATTTCTTGAGTGTTCTCTTAGTATTTTGGCCTTTTAAGCTCTTCAGGATTAGTTGTTTGTTTGTTTGTTTGTTTGTTTGTTTGTTTCATTATTGGTTTGTTCCAGTAAATGTGAATCAGTAAGGCTGACTAAAAACAAATAGGATAAACTTTTTTAGCTCTTGAGCATCTGGGTGAAGTGAAAAAATGTCCAATGGGCTCTCTGAGAAATGACAAAATGAGAATTCTTTAGACACATTAGGTTGCTGTGGAAAGTTGATATATCACAATTCCATTTCAATATTCTTTCCCCATTATCTGATGACACTTAAAAACTTGGGTATGGAAGTTATGTTACTTTACAAATGCACCTTGTTCAAAACCACCTATGTAAGAAAAAGATTATAAATATGTAGGTAATCTTATCCAATCTGTGGCAGCTTCCCCATATAAGGAAAGGACCTGAGATCATTGTTTCCCATGGGTGTCCACTGAACACTACTATATCAAGACTGTCAGTTGTTTTTGATTAGAAATTTTCTTATCTAAGTCGTATCCTATTCTCCAGAAAAGTAATGAAAGGTAAAATAATTTTAGCCATTCAGCACAAGCCCTGGAAACCCAACCCATGTTCATGGCCATAAGACCACCAGAGACCGTTACCATGGTTATTGGTTTTATACAGTGTGTGAGTTTAGAAGCTGTGTACTTGACGCCAAACTTCCAAGAACTCAGAGTATGTCTTGGTCATGATATATCATGTCCACCTTATTACAAATCCAAGTTAAGATAGAAAGAATTATGTTCATTTGTTTGTTTTTTTGCTTTTTTTATTATGGGAGCATAATACACAGACTGGTCTGCAACATGATAAACTGAGATGGTATTACCATACTAGAGGCCCAGTGGACGAAATTTGTGCACTCAGTGTGTGTGTGAGGGGTGTCCCTCAGCCTGACCTGCGCCCTCTCACAGTCCAGGAACCCCATTATTAATCACCCCAAAGAGGTAGGCCCTGTCCACCCAACTGGGGCTTCATGATGGATCACCCCCATAGAGGGAGGCCCCACCTACCCACCACAGCACCTCCACAGGGTAGCTTGGGCCTCCCTCTTTGGGGTGATCATGGAGCCCTCCAATTGATTGATTGCCCCACTAGCTGGTGGCCTGGACTCCCTCTGCAGGGTGATTATGGGCGATGGTCAGGGCCCCAACCAATTATATCACACCTGCCTTGGCTGGCCTGGCACCAGTGAGTGTCATACTGTGGTCATTCGGTTGGTTGTTCCACTGTTTGGCCATTTGATCTATTTGCATATTACACTTTTATTTTATGGAAGATTTATTTTATAGATGAGCACATTGGGGTCCAGAAAGGATACATGACTTCTTCTAGATCACAGTTAGTAAGTGCTGGAGCTGGGACTCAAAAGGAATAAGTATGGTGGAAGATGTCAGATTCTTAGGCCCTATATCTGATTTCCTCTCTCTATCACACAAGACATTTGCAAACCACTGTATATGAACTTATTGATATGACATTCATGATATTCTTCATATAGTTATAGACACTATGATATTGTGATACCTTAATTGGCAACGCAATTCTAGAAGACAGAGTGATGAGGAAGTATTTGTGTTATAGGATAATTATGAAATCACCACAGAAGTAAGTAAGATGCATTAGGACTTGAAGAACTGCTAAAATTAGAGCCAGTATAAGGAATAGGAAAGCCTGTTGAAAACAGAGACTGGCAAGAGCCAGGACCGGTGGTGGGAGTATATACGCTATGTTCTGGGATGATGCTAATGTCTGCCTGGCTCAAGACAGAAAAAATGAAGAGTTTTATTCATTCCTGAAGCCTAAATTGGATCCCTATAAAGCACTTTTCTGGAAGGGAATCTGAGTACACTTTCTGTTATGAGCGAAGTTTTTTACATGTTATTTGAGAATTTCTGTAAATACCACTTTAATGACTGATCATAAATGGTCTATTTAATGACACTTGTTTTTATTTAATTACTAGAGGCTTAGTGTACAAAAATTTGTGCACTCAGGGGAGTCCTTCAGCCCAGCCTGTTCCCTCTCTAAGTCTGGGACCCTTCAGGGAATGTCTCCTTGCTGACTTAGGCCCACTCCCTGGGGGATCTGGCCTAAGCTGGCAGTCAGACATCCCTCTGGCAGCCTTTAGGGATGTGCACTTGCCAGCAGGGAGCAGGCCTAAGTTGCAGTTGGACATCCTTGGCGCTGCTGAGGAGGCAGGAGAGGCTCCCGCCACCACTGCTGTGCTGGCAGCTGGCAGCTTGGCTTGTGGCTGAGCAGAGCTCCTCTTGTGGGAGTGCACTGACCACCAGGAGGCAGCTCCTGCATTGAGCGTCTGCCTCCTGGTGGTCAGTATGTGCCATAGTGACCAGTCATTCCCAGTTGTTCTGCTGTTAGGGTCAATTTGCATATTACCTTTTTATTATATAGGATAGAGGCCTGGTGCATGGGTAGAGGCCAGCTGGTTTGCCCTGAAGGGTGTCCCAGATCAGGTGGGGGTCCCCACTGGGGTGCTTGGCCAGCCTG
Organism: Murina feae; assembly: GCA_004026665.1. Taxonomy (NCBI): domain Eukaryota; kingdom Metazoa; phylum Chordata; class Mammalia; order Chiroptera; family Vespertilionidae; genus Murina; species Murina feae. Next base: position 21,549 of record PVJC01010280.1, read on the forward strand.
GGTGAGGGGCTGATGGCTGTGTGCAGGCTGGTCAAGCCCCCCAGTGGAGACCCTCACCCCATGGTGTTGTAGCCAGCCTGGTTGAGGGGCTAAGGGCTGTTTTTAGGCTGGCCATACCCCCTTCAGGGTGGGGGTTCCTACTGGGGTTCCTGGCCAGTCCTGGTGAGGGGCTGGGGGCCATTTTCAGGCTGGCCATACCCCTGTCAGTGTGGGGGTCCCCACTGGGGTGCCTGAACAGCCTGTGTGAGGGGCTGATGGCTGTTTGCAAGCTGGCCAAGACCCTCAGCAGGATCGCTCACTCCATGGGGTTGTAGCCTGCCTGGGTGAAGGGCTGAGGGCCGTTTTCACCCACAGCCCATCAGGGTGGGGGAGGGATCCTGCTGGGGTGCCTGGCCAGCCTGGGTAAGGGGCTGATGGCAGTTTTCAGGCTGGCCACGCCCCATAGTGACCTAATTGAAATGTTGTAGCCTTGAGCAGTGCCCAGGGCAGGACAGGGCAGGGGGGAAGCTTGGCTTCTTCCATTGTCAAGGGCAACCCAAGGCTCCTGATTGCTCCAGCTCCATGGCCACCACCATCTTAGTTGGATTAATTTGCATCCTCGCTCCTGATTGGCTTGTGGGTGTAGTGGAGTGACAGAATGATGGTTAATTTACATGTTTCTCTTTTATTAGTATAGATTTTAATATTTTGGCCTTTTGAGGGGAGGGACCCTGTGTTTTCCCAAATATGTGTTGTTATATTAAACATTCCCAGTGAGCATTTCATGTTTATTTTTTAGCCCTCACATGTCTTATTGTTTACTTGAACTAGGCTTAGAAATGGAATTATTGATTTAAAGATTATGAATAATCTTAAGGACCTTTATTCATATTACCAACTTATTTTCTTAAAACCTTACTATAGTTTATATTATATTATCTGACTTCTTATTTTACCTTCTCTGTTTGACATGTACTTTTACTAAATCATCTGCATATTGAAGTGGAAATTATTTTTGACTGTCATGGTGAGTTCCAGATAAAGCAAAGTTTTGTTTTGTTTTTTAGATGACTTGTATAATAGGAATAAGATTGTTTCCACATAATCTTATTTTATCATTCAGCAAGTACTTAAAACACATCTAGTGTCAGTAAGAATGCATTTGATTAATAGTCTCACAGTGAGTGAATTCAATACATGATACAAGTTTACTTATTATCCCTGTGTCTACTGTTAAGTGGAACTTTCCTGATCTTCTCACTAGTTCTGTCTGATGACAGTCACCATTTCTCAGCCTTTGCTAATCCCTTTCATAGTGCAGCCTCTCTGACACCCTGATAATGCCTTTTAGCTCACTTCTCAGCTTGGCAAGAGGATGTCAATTTTTTTTTCCTCTTAAGCCTGATATAGTGCTTCTCCCATTGGGCAGTCAATAGCCAGGTATTGATTGGAAGCATATCAAGATGTCTGGAAATCATGCCCTACAGTCATCACAGAGGAATAACACTTTTGCTATTTCCATAGTAGGTAAATGGTCCTCTAACTACATTGCATTTTATGGTTGGAACAAATGGTTGGAGAGGGTGGGGGATTTTTCTAAGTGGGTTTGTATATTTATTTATAAAGTATCTTTATTGTTGAAAGTATTACAGATGCCTCCCTTTGTTAGTTTGTTTTTTTCCCCATTGACCCCCTCCACCCAGCATGTGCCCCTAACCCCAGGCCTTTACTGCACTATTGCCTATGTCCATGGGCTATGCATATCTACTCTAATACAAGAGTAATATTGAAATTGACCATTTCTCCGGGACACCTAAGCCATGCCTACCAGCCAATCCACGCTCACCAGCCCATCAGAGTGGCTGTATGCAAATTAACCCAGCCAAGATGGAGGCCAACCACCATGGAACTAGATCAAACAGGAGGCTTCCATTGCACCAGGAGTAAACTGTCTTCCTAGGCTGGCTGGGCCTCTCTGCTCAAGGCAACATAGTTGCAATTATAGACGCTACAGAGCTGAAGCAAATAGGAGGCTTCCATTGCACCAGCAAAGGAGGAAACTCTCTGCCTAGGCCAGCTGGGCCTCTACTAAGGCAACATTGTTTCAATTATAGAAGCCACGGAGCTGAAGCAAACAGGAGGCTTCGTTACCTGCCTAGGCCTGGGCTTAAAGCAACAGTGTTTCAATTATAGAAGATAAATAAACCCCAGAAACTTGATTCTAGTCAGCCTCACTGGAATGTTGGGTCAATGGGAGTTGTGGGCAGCCTGAAAGCCTGAAAATGGCCCTCAGCCCCTCACCCAGACTGGCCACACCCCCATGGGGTGAGGGTCCACACTGGGGTGCTTGGCCAGCCTGCAAACAGCCATCAGCCCCTCACCCAGGTAGGCCAGGCACACCAGCAGGTGGACAACCCTTCAAGGGGTCCCAGACTGCGAGAAGGCACAGGCCGGGCTGAGGGACCCCCCAAGTGCACAAATTTTTGTGCACTGGTCCCCTAGTCCTATATAATTAAAGCTTAATATGCTAAGTGTCCATCCAGTTGGCTGTTCAACCAATCAAAGCATAATATGCTAATGATATTCTAAGGCTGCTCAACCGCTCGTTATAATGTGCATTGACCATCAGGGGCAGATAGTCAGCCAGTTGACCAGTTGCTATGATGTGCACTGACCCCTAGGGGGCAGAAGCTCTGACTGGTAGGTTAGCTTGCTGCTGGAGTCTGGCCGATAAGGACTGAGCAAGATGGGCCCGACATGCCCTGGAGTCCTCCCGTGATCCTTCCCTGGCTGGCCAATCTCCCATGTCCCTCTGCAGCCCCTATAATGCACGAGTGGGGTCCCTCAGCCTGGCTTGCACCCTCTCACAATCTGGAACCCTTCAGGGGATGTCAGAGAAGCAGTTTCAGCCCAATCCTGCAGGTCAAGGGAACCCACTGGTACATGAATTCATGCACTGGTCCTCTAGTATGCATATAAGTTCCCCTGTTAATCACTCCCCACTCTCCTCAACCCTCACTTTCTCTGAAATTTGTCGGTCTGTTCCATGCTTCTATGTTTCAATCTATTTTGTTCATCAGTTTAAAAGCATCACTCATATCTCTGCTCAGGTCCACTCATATTCTAAAATTATTCTGTGGGTTTCTCATTAGGATGTAAATAAATGCTTAACTCTGAAGGTTATCAAATGTTTCCAGCTGAAAGTAGACACCTAAAAAGACATAAAAGCCACTAATGTATTGTTGAGTCCATACCTTGCTTTATTTTATGACACTAACCACAGTTCTTTATGTCATTATTTGTATTCATGTTAACTTTCTATTGAGACTATAAACTCCTTTAGGAAAGGAACTGTGTCTTATTTATATTTGTACTAACTGTTTTCAAGGATGGGAGACATAGAGGGCATGTTATATATTTGGTGAAATAGGCCATTAAACAGAAAATAATAATTTGGTGTGTTATTAGACGGGGACTTTGTCAGGATAGGATGTTTGAATCTTCTATTTAAAAAACTTGCCTAATCCCTGAAACATAGTATAAATCTGTTGTTGGCCATACACATACATAGATAAATGAGATATGTGCATGCAGTTATGTCAAGTTAATGGGTAAGGGCACTGTCAATTTCTGTGGAAGATGAAAACTTTTCAGAATAACTGACCTTTTAAAAAGAGACTTAAAAGATGAGAGAGGACAAGAGCAAGGAGAGTGAGCAGCATGTACAATAGCAGAGGAGCATGAAGGGTCCTGCAGTGAAGAGGGAGCTTTGAGATGCCCAATACAGCTAAACTCTGCATAGAAGTGGAGGAAGGTGCAGAGGCAGAGATTGAAGCCAGACTAGGGGTAAGTCGAGAAGGAGCGTGCTTCTTGCTGGACATCTAGAAGCAGCCATAGTTTGTTAGTTTGACTTTAATGCTGGAATTGTCTTCCTAATATTTATCTTGTTGTTTGTGTTTTTGTTTATTGGCTTCTTTTGGGGAATATAACATGTTTTTATTGAGCATGCACTAAGTTGGAAGGTATAGGTGAAAGACAGAGTTATCTGTTGGTAATTGCTGAATGACCAGATAGATTTTTACAATTGTGTAGGTAGCAAATAATAATAATCATCAATTTAGAAAGATAAGATACAACTTGAAAGACATATCTGAAATTGAATATAACACTTGAAAACAAATCAGACACAGCAGAGAGAAGGATGACTGTTAGTTTTTTAGCTTGGAAAACTTCCTGAATGAAGGACATGGTGACTCCATTCTAAGGTCTGTCTCAGTCTGATGATCTAATGTCAAATCCAGGCCAACAACTTACAACATACCTAAGTCAGGGTAGTTGTATGGGTTCCGTGTCCTTCATTTTCCTCGTTTGTGATATAGGCTAATAATAACATCGACCTAGCAGGGATATCATGAGCATTTAATAAAAAAAATCCATGTATTTAGTTTGTTTCCTGTCAAATGCTATCTTCAGTTCAGTTAGGCATGCAGTGTTTGCATGGAGAGATGTTCACTGTGCAGAAGTCACTGGGAAGCCCTAGAGAGAAGTCCATGTGAAGACTAGAGTGGCTGGATATCTGGGTGCTGAAGCGTTTTGAGCATATGAGGTGTGGTAGGCCAAAGGTAGAACCTGAAGTGTCACATTTTAAGGGACTCAAGAAGATACAACTGAGACACAACTAAAAAGGAATGGTAAGAGAGAAAAACATAACAATAAAAAAGTGGAAATCTAACAAGCAGAAGGAAAAGTTTTCCAGAACAGATTATAAACAGAAATTCTCAAATGATATCCCCAAGTGATATATTAAGATGAGTTAATCAACATGATTGGTGATTATTGAATTACCAGATAAGTTTTTTTAAAAGAAACTGGAGAAAACCCAATAAGAAGAGAAAGAAACCATTTTTTATATAGGTGACCTATGACTGTGGCAGCACTGGGATGTATTGGAATTTCCTGTTCCAAGAGACTTTGCTAACTTATGATTATCATAGCTGTTGTCAAGATGAAACAATTCAAAACTATGACCTGCAATTGATATGGGTGTGCTCTTCTCCAGGCGAAAAGTCCAATACCCATGAATAAACAAGCAATGCAAGGCATGATGTGACCACATGCATCAGATGGCCTGCAGGGTGGTACTTACTCCTTGAAGGGAGAAATCAGAGCAGGTTGAACTGAGTGTGAAAGAGTTCTTAAATGATTGATCAGGACTAAAATAAGGGCCAGATTTGGATAGGCAGAAAATTCTCAGGCAAGTGTTGTTCAAGGGAGAGAATCAATAAGGGAGTTTAAATAAGGATGCATGGAGAGTGTTTGAGTTTCACTCAAGGCACTAGCCTAAGAAGAGAATGGACATTTGTTGAGCTCCATTAGTCAATAAACTGTACTCAAGGGTTTATATAAATCATCTCAATTTCTGAGGCCCCTTTATATTCTTTACTCTCATGTTATTGACTATGACAATTCTTCAAACATCTGGGTCTTCACATATGCAAATCTCTTGACCAGGAAGAATCTTTGTCACTTTCTTTGCCTGAGTCACATCTGTGGATTCCTAGGAGAAGTCTACCCTGATCTTTTCTTGGTGTTGCTTTTCCCTGATCCTTCAGCATCCATTCACAGAGAACTTATAGCACCATATTAAAATGTAATGTTTGGTTCTTGTTTTCTTTTAAAAACTGTAAAATTTTTGTGCATTCCTCTGTACATCTGGCATCTACTTTCACATAGTAGATTAATAAACATCATTTTATAGTCAAAATGTTTAAAACCACTGAACTGGTAGAAGTAGGATTTGAACTCAGATCTAGATGGCTTGGAAGCAATTCCTCATCACATTACAACATTTCTAAGTAGAAGAAAGAAATGTGTTATGGAACATGCAGGATTTAAAAACAAAACTGATTCAAAAACTTCTTTTCAGAGAGAGGGAAGAATGTGGGTATACATATTCACCTCAAATTGATGTTCTTTCTTTTGAACATATCTCAACAATTAAAGAGTTCCACACAGTCATTTCCTACGTGTTAATTTGTTTTATTTGTTCTTTCCTTCCTTTTTCTCAAATCTCTTTCCCTTCATTAACTGAGACTACAGTATAGCTAACTTCAAATACATTGCATTGACAGAGTGCAAGAAATATAATCACAAGTTTTGGCTTTATTCCAAGTCCTTAGAAGTAATAAAAAAATTCCCAAATATGAAAGAATATCATTAACTGGAGATGATTTAATCATTGATGTTGCCTTCCTTTAGAGAATCTCTGATATTTACTTTGAACACTGAGCAGTAACAATGAGAATTTATGTCTACTTTCAATGAACAAAAGATGAATTACCCTACAGATACAAAGTTCCAGTATGTCCCATGAGTTAGTGGTAATTTAGATTTGGATACATACATATTAAACTCAATACATGAGCACACATCTTCCATCTGTGCCTCAGCTGTAGATCCAGAATGATCTATGTTGTATTTAAAGCTTTCTGGTCTTGGAAAAATAACTTTTTTTCAGTTTAGGTTGCTTAATCTCTAAAATAATAACTCATTGAAACAGCTGTTTTGTGTAGTGGAAGAAAGAAATGGAAAATATCTAGCATAATGTTTGAGATTTGGCATTTCTTTTTTTTTCTTTTCTTTTCTTTTCTTTTTTATTGTCTAAAGTTTTTTTTTTATTTAATTTCATAAAGTATTACAAAGGTTAGTACAAAAAAAAAGAGATTTGGCATTTCTATGTGACATGATATCTATTATATATTTAAAATCATGTTTTTGAAAGTTTAGGGACATTTTTCATATAAGAGACATTTGATAATTTATCCCCCTATACTACCAAATCATGTAGATCTACCTACACTGTTTACACTGCAAATTACAAAATAAGTAGTAGGAACTGCCATAAGCAGAAGAGCTGAGAGATGCAATGCCACTGAAAGAAGACTAGGCTGGGGCTCAGGAGGTCTGGGTCAGATCTGTCTCTGGGACAGTGACCTTCAGCAAATCATGTGCTTCTTATTCCTCATGTAATTCATATTCCTCATGTGGCTATGTAAATTATACACAGATTATACATGGTCCGTAAGAAAGAGGAATTGTAAGTGCTCCAGCAGTATGAATCAGAATGAGTATGTTGATTTACTGGGGTGTGTTGGAATCACAATACACAGTTCCTCTTTTTTTCTTAGCTATTTCATAATGTTTTAGTTCAGAATAATATTTGCATCTATTATATAGCCCAACTCTTGTCTATGATTTAGAAAACATTTGGTGCTTTTTCTCACTATTACCTCAAATAACCTTTAAAAAGTAAAACAAATGAAAACATCAGAGGTGCTTTGTAAGGGTCACAGATATTTACAGCTCTTGCATCTTGCCCTTGGCCCACTTCCCATGGTTCTCTGCTCTCTGTGGGGCCTGGTTACTTCGCTGCTGCCATGGTGATGAAACCACCAGGCCCCGCGGTCCTCTGCCTGTGGGGCCTGGGGGTTTCGCCACCACTGCCACCATGAGAATGGAGCCACCACACCCTGTTGTCCACTCTGCCAGACATGGGGGCTTCGTCTCCACCACTGTGGGAAGGAAGCCACCATGCCCTGCTATCTGCTCTCTGTCAGCCTGGCCTGGAGGCTTCACCATTGCTGCTGCATGGAAAAGTCGCCATGTATTGCTGTCTGCTCTCTGTCTGCTGGGCATGGGGGCTTCACTGCCACAGCTGCATGAATGAAGCCGCCACTCTGGTGGCGGGGCTGAGGGTACTGGGCGCCACCATCTGTGTGGTAGAATGACAGTTAATTTGCATATTACTCTTTTATTAGAGAAGATAATAGAGTGAGACTTGACTATCTAAATTTTCATGAAATAAGGGAGTTCTCAGTATGCTCAGTTTGAAGCTTGCAAAAAATAATTTGATTATGTAATTGAGAGATAGAATTCATGACATGTTCCTTCATTCATTAAAATTCTACAACACAACAACACTGAGACATGTGGCAAGTTATTTCTCCAATTTGAGTCTCATTGTGTCATTTGCCCAGAGAAAATAATAAGACCTGTCCCTATGGCTGCCAGGATAAATTCATGAGCCAGTGGGCGTGAAAACTTTTGACAAGTTCCATTCTAACCCTTCCTTATATATTCCTTCTTCTTATACATTTACATAATTGTGTTCTCACTATAACCTTGGTTCAGGACAAAGTGTGTAGTTAGAGAAAGGACTCAAGACTTGGAGCAGTTTTGAATGGAGAAGCCAAGGATATTTGGTTACAAGACCTGAGTAGGGCTAAAACCTAGATATTCTGGTTGTCTGACCTTGTCAGTATGAGAATCCTGCAAAAGCTTCTCCAGCTATAACATACTTTACCAATTGTTAGTGCAATTCTTATATAATTTTCAAATTTCAATTTTGGCCCTGACTGATTTGGCTCAATGGATAGAGTGTCAGCCTGTGGACTCAAGGGTCCCAGGTTCGATTCCAGTCAAGGGCATGTACCTTAGGTGCAGGCATATACCCAGTAGGGGGTGTGCAGAAGGCAGCTGATCGATGTTTCTCTCTCATTGATGTTTCTAACTCTCTATCCCTCTCCCTTCCTCTCTGTAAAAAAGCAATAAAATATATATATTTTAAGAAATTTTCAATGTTTGTTACCTTTTTTTCTAAAAAAAAACACTGGATGTTATTGCTCAGCTTCATACCCTCCTCTGAGTTGATGTTAGGACCCTGCTTCTCAGCTCAATGTGTGTGGTTAGTTATTTGGAATCTTCCTGAATCACAAACAGTTCCCAGTCATGGCCCCATGTGTATCCATGTTATAGCAACTCTGACCCACTTTTCATTCCTTAAACACATCAACTTCTTTCTATTACACAATTTTTATGCCCCTGAATGGTCTTCCTGACTTTTTTTCTAGGTGATTCTGAGTTCTACCTTGGCATCTGCTTGAGTGTCTCCTTCCTATGAACACTGGTTGCACCTTTTGCTGTTTCTTTGGCAGGAGTTTGAGCTCCTTGGGGTCAGGCACTTTGGTTTTTCCACACACAGTTCCCAGTACCAAGCATGTTGAGAATACTACACGTGCAGAATACGTGCTGAAAGAATGAAGTTCTGATTCTGCACTTGTCAACACGTCCTTGAGCTGTTTTTGCATGTCTTCTCCATTGGGAGAAGGTAAAACACAACGCATCATGTGATACTCCACAGCATTTGTCAGGTTTTCTCTCTGTCCATGAAGAGAAATATCCTATTTTTAATTTGATGAAAGAACTGAGGTTACTGCTTTGAATTCAAAGCATTAAGTTCTTAAAGATCTTCACATCAAGGCCCCAATGACTCCCAAACTGACTTATAAATCATCTTTCAGTTGGCAGAGTTGTAATGTACGATTTTAAGACACTAACATAAATAGGACTTTGGGTAAGTAAATATATGTTGAAAAATATAAAAAAGAAATGAAGCTGTCCATCATCATGGCAGGACATGTAACTGAGTTTATTAGTCTGTCAAGGAGAGGATGTCAAAATCAATTTTCAGCAGCACAAACTCCCTGCTGGCAGCTGATGTGATGATGAAGGCCTTGGCAATCACCCCTCATCCCATCTCCCTGCTCCTGCTGATGTGATGGCTGGAAGGGGAAACCAGTGAACCAGTCTGCTAGCACTTTATTTCACTGCTGCATGTTGATGAAATGGTCATTCAATGGGATGGTCATTACAAAACTTGTAGACCAGAGATGTCAAGAGCCACAAGCCTTCTGAGTAAAGACCTGTGCTCTTGCTTCTCCTTAAGATGGTCTGTGGCCCAATGACAGCACTAGGATATTGTCAAAAGAAGCAGAAAATAAATGTGTTTTTTAAATTTATTTCTTTTGGGGGGAGATAAAGCATGAAAATTATTTTTAAAAAATTAAGTTCCCTTGAGTTCAATTCCAAGCTTTAGCAATGACTAATTAACCTGGGAAAAAATTATTCAACTTCCTTGTGCCATGGTTTTGTGATCTGTAATACAGGAATAACATATCTGTGACAGGATATTTTGATGATTATGTAGGGTAGCAGTTGCAGTGCCTCTATACAGGCACTTGATTTACTTACTGTGTTTTATTGGACCTCCATACTTTTATCTTTTCTCATCTTCTGTGGATACCATCTAGCTTAATAACAAATGCTGGTTGCAATGTTTGGAAAGAATCTTTGAATATAAGCATGTTATTTGCATCCTTCCTCAAGTCAATGCTGTAGAAACATCCTAATCAACACTCTTTTGCTTTTATTGTGCTTCTCTGGTGGCTATAAAGTTCATTTCTCGTAGAGGCTGACTTTCTCTGGTTAGACATTGTTGTGTCCTCACTGAGTCTACAATGGAAACCTACCACTCGCGCCCTCTTTGCAGTTTTGAGGAGTCCCCACAGAATAAGAGATGCCATTACTCTCCCACCACTATATCGCATCTCAGGTGCCCAGAATGAAATATGATGTTCGGGGCTCCATAATACTTGGATTCACTGGATTCAGAATTAGGTAATAACAATCAGTGTGAGAAAATGATTTTTTGGCTTATATAAATTAATATGTAGTATACTTATCATCATAATACTTATAATTGATCCCCAAATCAGTGAACAAATATGATTAGACACTTTATTTTGGCTGTTTTGTTAGGATTGAATTGAGAGACTTATTTTCATTTAGCACTGGTTCTTATACATCTCTGCTGTTTTCCTCTCACTCTTCCACACAACATGCATTTACAACAGGTATGTATAAATAAGTATCAACTCTGGGTCCAGCAGTGAGCATTGTGGGTGACATGGACAAATTAAATATCCGATTCTTATTCTGAAGGACTTTAAAATTAGCAAGAATTGGAGGGGAAAACATCCTATATAAAAAGCTAATATTCTAATTAGACTGAAGAGCAGAACAGCCACATCCAGATGACCTTCCAGATGAAGCTGGGGCTGTGAGAGCCAAGCCCATTGCACGAATTTCATGCATCAGACCTCTAGTATTATATATTCAGTAGATAATACAAGGTTGTTATACATGAGCAAATCAAATATAGGTGTAGGCCAGAGTTTAGGCATCAAGCGTGGAGTGTGTGATGAGGCCTGAGGGGAGGAAGCCATCAGTAATTCTGGATGTGAGTAGGTACTGATATATACATATGACATGCACAGTCACACAAATTGGGGCAGGTAGAACCCAGCCAGGGTGGCTCAGGTATTTGAACATTGCCATGTGCACTGAAAGATTTCATTCACAGTCAGGACACATACATACCCAGGTTGTGGGACCAATCCTGGGTCAGGGAGTATACAGAAGGTGATCCACTTATATTTCTCCCTTTACCTTTCTCTCTCTAATCATGCTCTTGGGTAAGGATTTTTTTTTTATTAAGAAAATAAAAACAAAAGAAAAATAAAAAGAAACACAGTGGGGCAGGTAGAGATCCCAAAGTGTCTTGAGTTAGAGTAAGAAAGGAGACTGACATGTGGAGCTTGAAGTGCTTATTGATGGAGAGCAATGATGATAAACAACATTGGTACATCAGTCAAACAAGATTCAAGTAAAGAAACATAATGAGGAGGGTGTGTGTGTGTGTGTGTGTGTGTGTGTGTGTGTGTGTGTGTATGTTTATAGTTATGTGTACCTAAAACACAGAGTTTATTCTTATGTTATTATTTACTAACTAGAGGCCCGGTGCAGAAAAATGTGTGCACCCGCTCCCTGGGGCATCGGGCCTAAGCTGGCAGTCAGACATCCCTCTGGCATCCCTGGAGCCCTCAGGGGATGTCCACTTGCCAGCGAGAAACAGGCCTAAGCTGCAGTAGAACATCCTTAGTGCTGCTGAGGAGGCGGGAGAGGCTCCCACCACCACCACTGTGCTGGCAGCCATCAGCCTGGTTTGTGGCTGAGCAGAACTCCCCCTGTGGGAGCACATTGACCACCAGGGGGCAGCTTCTGCATTGAGCGTCTGCCCCTTGGTGGTCAGTGTGTGTCATAGTGACCAGTCATTCCCAGTCATTCTGCTGTTAGGGTCAATTTGCATATTACCCTTTTATCATATAAGACAGAGGCCTGGTGCACGGGGCTTGGCGGGGAGGGGGTGGCTGGTTTGCCCTGAAGGGTGTCCTGGATCAGTGTGAAATCCCACTGAGGTGCCTGGCCAGCTTGGGTGAGGGGCTGAGGATCATTTTCAGGCTGGCTACACCCCAAGCTCCCAACGTCTCCTTTTTTTCTTTTTCTGGGATTTAGTCTTCTATAATTGAATCTTTATAGATTTGAGCAGAGCAGAGGGCTGGCCAGGGCAACTCCATCACCAGGGGCAACCCAAGCCTCCTGCTCGCTCCAGCTCCATGGCTGCTGCCATCTTAGTTGGTTTAATTTGCATACTTGCTCCTGATTGGCTGGTGAGTGTGGCTTGAGCATAGCAGAGGGATGGTTAATTTGCACGTTTCTTTTTTATTATATAGGATTGTTATATCATTTGCCATGCAAACAACTATAAACCTACTTTTGCCACATCCTGCATGATACAAAGATTTTTGCAAGGAATTGGCTTGTATGATTTTGGGAACTGGCTAGGTAGGTCTGAGGTGCAAAGAGAAGGCAACCATGTGGGCAGGCTGGAGATCAAAGCCATGAGCTGAAGGTGCAGTCACAGGTGCAATTTCTTCTTCAGGGAAACCTCAGCTCTGCTCTTAAGTCCCTTCAACTGATTGAAGAAGGCCCACCCACATTTCTTAGAAAACTCTGTTGCCTAAAGCAAAATGATTATGGACTTTTGTGAAAGAAAAATAAAAGATTATGTATTTTAATTGCATCTACAAAGTACTTTCACAGCAGCACCCACATTGGTGTTTGACTGAATTTTTGGATACAGTAGTTAAGTCAAGTTGACACATAACACGGATCATTAAAATCTGTCACCTTGGCACATGTATTCATCTCCTTTAACCATATTTAGTTGTACTTCTGTCTAGCATTTCATACTTCTCCTTGGCATGCATAACTCTCCTGTGTACACCTGATAGCATGTAGTTTGCATAACATTTTAATTAGAACATAGTGTTATACCTATTAGCCCTGGTGTGACAAAAATTCTGAAAATGTGATACAAAACACAACTTTGTATTTGTCTCCTGCCTTAGCTTTAAATTTAATTAAAGAAGATTATTTTCTCTTGCTTTTGGTTACAAGACTCACGGATTTTCTTCTACTCAGAGGTGATAGGTGTTTTTATGAGTCCTTTACATCACAGAACATACATCCAATGCAAAAATTACAAAGACCTAGTTTAAGAAAGGTATCAATACTTCGATTTGTCATGTAGGTGCCAGCTGGCATCCCAGTGTCTTTTGATGGGGAAGGTGAGTGTCAAATGGTGAAGGAGAATTCTTCTCCTGGCACCTACTGGTAAGGAGGTTCCCAATGAATCCCCCTTACTGGTACTGGTTAGAGGTGAGCCATTTGATTCAGTGGAATGGGCATTGGGGGAGAATGACCCTACCTGGCTGCCTTCTATTGCTATATTAGAATTTAGAGTCAGAAAACACTAGACTTAGGTCATCTTCTTGGACCAGGGCAGGGGTGGAGAAGCTAGGGCTGTGTTACCTCTTCAGTCCTGAGGTCCCAAACATGTCACCTGCCTCCGTCCACATCTGACAGTCTTCTTGGTTCCTTTTATATTATGTTTCAGGATGATAGCTCTAATTGGCAAGGAAGATCAAAAGAAACAAGTCTAATCCACCTTGTCTGAACTGGAAGTAACTCAATAGATTTCCAAATGGGATTTTTAAATATATACAGACAATATGTGAATTTTTTAAATTAATATTTTAAATAGCTAAGCTATTCAGAGGAATCACAAACCAATCCCTATAAAAAGATATGCAGAAAGATTCTGAAATACAAATGCATAGTATATATACTATTTGCATTTTGCTGTTTTCAAACAATGATCTGTCTTAGAGTTCATCTTTCCACATCACCTTGTAAAGGGCTTCATCTTTCTTTTCTAATTCACTTGGAATTCAGTTGTAGAGGTGAGCCATAATTTATTTTACAAGGCAAATTGATCATATTTTAAATATTTTTCTAATCTCATACAAATAAAACCACAATGAACTTGAATATATGCCGTTTTTCACATGTGTAAGTATATCTGTATACATTTCCAGAGAGGGATTTCTAGGCCAAGGGGTGATATATGCTATTTTGCTATACATTACCAAGTTGCCTTCCACAGGCATTGAACCAGTTTTCACTCCTACTAGCAATGCATGAGAGTGCCGGGTTCCCACATGCTCTCTGACAAAAAGTGTTGTCAAAAGTTTGGATTTTTGCCAGCTTGATAATTATTTCTTTAGAAAATAGAAATAAGATTCTTTAAAGGCCTGGTGGCACTTAGCAAATGCCAGCAGAGCTCTGAAAGTTGGGTCCTGCTCACAGCGTTAGTTACGCTTATTCATAACAATAGAAAGGATTCAATCTATTTCGGTAGTTATATATTTCTATCTATATCTGAGTGTATTCTTGTATCTATATCTATACATCTGTATTAAGAGAAATATATGTGTGTGTATATATACATATTAGATATGCTATATTACATATATCTAAGTAATAAAATAATATGCAAATTAGGTGTCACTCAGTGACAAAGAAGGCAGAGCCCATAGCCACACCCTATCTAATAAAAGAGTAATATGCAAATTAGGCATCACTCCATCACAAAGATGGCTTCCCCCATAGCCACATCCTAGCTAATAAAAGAGTAATATGCAAATTAGGCACCAGTCCATCACAAAGATGGCTTCCTTCATAGCCACAAGATGGCGGGGCCCATAGCCAAAAGATGGCGGCGCCCATAGCCACATCTACTCTAATAAAAGTGTAATATTGAAATTGACTGTTTCTTCAGGATGCCTAAGCCATGCCCACAACCAATCAGAGTGGCTGTATGCAAATTAACCCAGGCAAGATGGTGGGTGCCGGCTGCCTCGCCACTGGCCCAAGCTGCCTTTCTCCCGTGTCCCGATCCCTGTAAGGGGACTGAGGAGCGGGAGAAAGGTGGCTTGGGCCTGAGGTGGGGCCTGCTTGGCCACTCCACAGTCCCCTTGTGGGGTTCTGGGAGTGGGAGAAAGGCAGCCCAGGCTGGCGGTGAGGCCCCCGGGTGCCCGCCTCACTGCCTGCCCAGGCCAGGCTTCCTGGTCCCCTTGTGGGGATCGGGAGCAGGGAAAGGCTGACCTGACCTTGAGGCAGTGGACAGACTGGGTTTTCCCAGCTGTACGGTGGCTGGAGGAAGATGCAGAGTAGGCAAGCCTGGCAGGCAGGCAGCACCGAGCCCTGGCCACAGCTCAAAAAAGAGAACAACATGCAGGGGATGGCAGGATCTGAGAGATCAGCACAGAGGGGTGTCTGCTCCAAGCCTCCACAGTGTGCCTGGGGGCAGGCCCCTGGCAGGTAGACACACACAGGATGACTGCTCTGAGCCTCATATGCGACTGGGGGCAGGCCCCCATTGGCAACACACACACACACACACACACACACACACACACACACAAAAGGTGCCTGCTAGATTGGGGCCATCATAGGACATCCACTGAGGGATTCTGGACTGTGAGTGAGGGCAGGCAGGGCTGAGCGACCCGCAACCTCCCCCCATGCACGAATTTTATGCACTGGGCCCCTAGTCCTTTCTAATAAAAGAGTAATATGAAAATTAGGTGTCACTCCATGACAAAGATGTCAGTCCCCATGGCCACACGATGGCAGTGCCCATAGCCACATCCTATCTAATAAAAGAGGAATATTCAAATTAGGTATCACTCCATGTCAAAGATGGCCACTCCCAGAGCCACAAGATGCGGCGCCCAGTCCTGCTCAGCCTTGCCACTGAAGTGGTCAGGCCTATTAGCCAGGCATGTAGCAGGGGAGGCAGAAGGCCTGAGGGGCAGAACAGGCGATCAGAGGGGACTGGGGGTCCCCTGCCCAGGCCAGAGGCCTTCAACAGAGGCCTCAGGCATGGGCAAGGGTGGAGCTGGTGATCAGAGGGGACATAGGCAGAGCTGGGGATCAGAGGGGTATGAGGGTGCCCTACCCAGACATAAGGCCTGGGCCAGAGGTCTCAGGCCTGGGCAGGGGCAAGGTTGGAGATCACAGGGGCCTGGGTTCCACAGAGTCAGTGATTGAAGTGGCAGCGGCAGAGCAGGCGTTCTCAGGGGTCTGGGCACCAGTGGAGCTGGCAAAGCAGGGGTGTGGGGATCCCCTGCCCAGGCCTGCAGCCTTGGCCAGAGGCCATCAGTAGGGCAAGGCAGAGGCAGCTATGGCAGGAGCAGGATCAGAACCGGTGATCTCAGAGGCCTGGGCTCTGCGAAGCCGGAGATTTCAGTGATCTGGGGGTCCCCTGCCTAGGCCTGAATTCTCGGCCAGAGCTTACAGGCCTGGGTAGGAGTGGAACTGGGATTGGAGGGGCAGGGGTGGAGCTGGTGATCAGAGTGTAATACAGAGGAAACAACTTTTATGACCACTCACTGGCTAAACTCCCTTGTATGCCACTGGTAATATTCTTAGTAACTTGGGTAATAAGAATCCAAAAAGGTAATCTAGGGTTTTTCCACCATACTCCTGGAGAAAATAAAATGAAGGTCCACTGCTGGAGTGCTAAGAAATGTCATATCCTGCCCTAGCTGGTTTGGCTCAGTGCATAATGCCTCAGCCTGCTGACTGCAGAGTTTGGGTTGAATTCTAACCAAGGAAATGTACCTAGGTTGCAGGCTCCTCCCTTGCCAGGGCCCAGGTCAGGGCATATGCAGGAAGCAACCAATCAAAGTGTTCCTCTCACTTTGATGTTTCTCTCTGTTTTTCCCTTCTCTTCCACATTCTCTAAAATCAATGGAAACATATCCTCAGGTGAGGATAACAAAGAAAGAAAGAAAGAAATGTCATATCCTATGAAAGACACATCTTGAAAATGCCTAAAGAAAGTTGTCATATCTTCATAGTGAAAGGACTGGAGTCTGTGTTGATGAAAACACCTTGGTGGCTGTGGTGACTGGCAGTGGCTGCAGCAGGGGGGTGATAGGTCTGGTGGCTTCCCCTGATTAGCCTGGTTGCCTCCCACAAAGGAAGGCCAGACTGCAGCTTAAGCCCACTCCCCAAGGGGATCAGGGAGTGGGCCTAAGTCATCAGTAGGTCACTCCCTGAGGGCTCCCAATATGTGAGAGGGGGCAGGCTGGGTTGAGGAAACCCCATTTCCTGCGCATGAAATATATATATATATATATATATATATATATATATATATATATATCACCTTAAAAGAAGTTTAGAGGGCAAAACTCTATGTATCAGAAGTGATTGATAAGGCCCTTGATTCTTTATTAAATAGTGGACTAGGAAAATTTCAGATTTCAGAACAGTATGGATGCCATAAGATTGGGGCATTTTCCTAGTATGAGGAAGAGAAAGCCCTTTTGGATGGCAGTGTTTGCACAGGTGGGGAGGGTATGGGGAATGGGAATCATTGGAGACAGAAGGAATGCCTGATCCTTAAAGATATCACTAAAGGATCATGGAATGTTGAGGCAGGAGCTGGGGGGCTTGGATGAACACCTTGGGGACAACCAGGAGTTCAGGCTGACAGGGCAGACTGCAGAGGGCAGGCCAGGCACAGCCAGGCTGGATGTCACAACTAATTTGGGGCAGGTTATTCTCTTTTACACTTTCCAATGCTTCAAAAATTTCCTCTGAACAGCATGGATCTTTTTATTCTGTACCAGAGTCCTGGTGCATGAAAATCATGCATGAGTAGGGTCCCTAGTCCTGGCTGATGATCAGGGCTCATCTGTGCAGCGACCAGAAGGGTGATTGGGGCCCCCACTGGTACTGCCTTGAGGTGGCACCACCTGCTCACCCACCCTTCCCCCCAACATCAGTTATCATCTGCAGGTTGACCAGGGCCCCTGCTTGCACCCACCTTGGTCTGGCACCACCCACTCACCTGCTCCACTGTCCTGTCACAGTCCCACTTTCATCAGGGTCCATCTGAGCCCGCAGTGCCTGCGATGCTGCCTGCTGCAAGTGCTGTGTTGCTGAAGCCCACCATTTTCCATGACACCCCTTGGTGGTCAGCACACATCTAACTCCAGGACTGTTGAACTTCCTCCTGTAGGGACAATTTACATATTAGCCTTTTATTGTATAAGATTATTGTACAAGATTAGTAAAGATCATTTCAAGTTTCTTTCTTCCTTTTTTTTAAATCTCCACCTAAGATATTTTTCTATTGATTTTTTTAGAGAAAGTGGGAGGGATGGGGAGAGACACACAGAGAGAAAGATCAGTGAGAGAGAGAGAGAGACCTATTGGTTGCTTCCTGCATGGGTCCTGACTAGGGCCAGGGATGGAGCCCACATCCCAGGAATGTGCCCTTGACTGGAATTGAACTGGGGACCCTTCATTCCATGGGCTGACACTCCATCCACTGAGCAAACCTGACTAGGGCTCATTTCAAGTTTTTAATTATAAATTAAAATCATGCTCATGTAGGAATAAAGTGGAAGAGGGAAAAAGTGAAGCTTGAAATATTATTTCTGTGATTGTCTTCTTGGCTCCCATCATTCTTTCTGCTTAAAAGAACAGTCCGATTCTCTAATTAGGAGAAAAATAAAAGTGAGTGCAGAGCTTCCTCTATGCAATTTCTCTCAGAAATCAAAGCTCTCCCATTTTCAATTTTCTAACATGACAACATAAAACGATCTCATTAAGGACTCTGTGAAATATTGGTAAAGTTTAGGCAAAGTTCAGGCGGTGAATTAAAAAAGTGCCTGAGCGTTCATGGGAAAAGTGAATGACTTCAGATTTAAGTTCTCAGGAAGCTGAAACTGAACACAAAGGGAAAGCTCACAGGTAATGATCAAAGACGCACCCCAAGCGCAGACCTGGCAGGAGCAAGTAGGCCCCTGAGGCCCTGAGAGGCAAGCAGTCTGGGAAGACGCGAGATGCTGCATGTAAGATGCTGTGTGTGAGATGCCGCGTGTGAGATGCTGTGTGAGATGCCACGTGTGAGATCCTATGTGTGAGATGTCGCGTGTGAGATGCTGCGTGTGTGGTCCCAGCAGGGACAGGCTTGGGCCACAAGTGCCCTCAGGGCGGCCGCTGCAGCCCAGCCCTCTTCCCAAGGCCCAGGGCCGCCCTCGGATATACTGCGGAGGATGCAGAGGTGGTCCTCACCCGGCTCTCCCGATGGTGACCCCTCTGCTGTAACCTGCAAGGTTAACATGAGTGATCTGGACGCTGAGACTGCAGTTCCTACATCTGAGGAGGTTTTCCATCTAAGTTCCCTGGCAGGCAGGACGAGCTTGTTTTCTGTGGGTGGGCGGCTGGTGCGCCTCAGGACCGTGGGTGTGGGTGTGTGTTGGGGGCGGAGGCCGGCCTGGACCCAGCCGTGGACCCAGCGCGGCAGGCACTTCCCCATCAGGCTTCCATTTACAACAGCTTCCCAGCAGGTGCTCTCCCTCCAGTCTGACCAGGACAGCGGGGTAAGCGAAAACTGGATCAGTTCCGAAAGGGAATTAAGTTCAGTGTGAAATGTCTGTTCATGAGACATGGAGATAGATTCTGTGCACCATGAGACCCGCGCCAGGACCCCATGTGTCAGACGCTGCGTGTGCCCCCACCGCAGAGAATGTCTCCCCGGGTTTCTCCTGGTAGGTGCGGAGCTGGCTCTCCCTCTTGCCCCTGCCTGTCCCTCACTGTCTGACTAGGAATCGCGTCTTCTTTCCCCTCGGGCTCCTTTATGCATCAAGTCTGTATGTCAGGTGTCCAAAGGGAAGCTGTGGTCACTGTGCTCATGTCCCTGCCCCAGTGGCTGTCCGCGCTCCCCTCAGTCACGTCTGTGCGTCCCCCACATGCCTCCAGGGCCTTTCCAACAGCCCACTTCACACCTGGGCATCGCAGGACCCCTTGGCTTCCTGCTAGTTTGTCTCTTCCAGACAAGCATTCATATGATAGCACCCCTGAAGTATCGGCGGTCTGCCCGCACCCACCCCCCACCCCCCTCCCCCCATGCCCCGCTTAGTCTCCAGAACTTGTCCGAAGGGGAGTAGCCAGCGGTTACTGGCAACTTTTCCTTGGCTGATCCTGTCGTCCCAGTGGTTTTCCATTTCTGCGCATGTTGTCCTACTTCACGTGATCTCATAGCAGAAGGAAGGTCCTTGCCATCAAATCAAGCCCAAGGCAAGCCCAAGGCTCCTGCCTTCCTGCGAGGAGAGAAGCGCTCAGCTCAGACAGCCTCTGCACGCAAGACAGGCTGCGGCGCCGGGGTGCCCAGCTCCCTGCTCTGAGCCGGTCAGACCGCCGCTGCTCTCAGGGGCCTGGGAGCTATTCTGGGGACCCCATTTAGACTTATGTTTTTTCTAAATTGTTTTAGAATGAGAAAAATAAATCACTCCAAATGTCAACTTTTAAAAAATTAACAAGCATCGTACATATTTCCAAATTTAGAATGTTTTTATCCACTCTCTGACAATTTTATAGTTCTTTATTCCCTTACAGCTCTTGAGCACTTTTTCTTTGGTTGCTTTTTTACATGATGTTTTATATCTTTTATTATTATTATTATTATTATTATTATTATTATTATTGATTTCAGAGAGGAAGGGAGAGGGAGAGAGAAATAGAAACATCAATGATTAGAGAGAATCATTGACATGCTTCCTTCACCCCCACACTGGGGATGGAGCCCACAACCCACACATGTGCCCTGATGGGGAATCAAACAGTGACCTCCTGGTTCATAGGTCAAAGCTCAACCACTGAGCCACTCAGGCTGGGCTATTTTATAATATTTTTTATGGAGAATAAATGATAGTTCACTTTTCTTCTAGTATGGTTGATCTCTATATATATATTTAAATGCATCAATCATTTAAAAACACTTTTCTCAGCTTCACATTTAATTTTGATAATGTCATATAAACTTTCAAAATTGCTTTTTTACTTTAATGTAAAACAATGTAGCAAAAGATTATAAAAAATATATATATATGTTCCTATTTTTACCTGGTTTCACACACACACACACACACACACACACACAAAAAAAAACCTTAATATAATGGATGTTGAATATTAACATCTTTTAGGTGCCCTTAGTACCAAATATATCTATTTTTACGAATATCTTCAGATCTTTATAAGTAAGTGTTCAAACTTGTTTCCTTTCCCCCTGTTTTTTAATAAGGTAAAATACATATAATTTACAATGTACTGTCTTAGCCATTTTTAAGTTTATGGTATTAAATGCATTCATTATGTGCTACCAACACCACCATCCATTTCCAGAACTTTTTCATCTTGTAAATCCGAATCTCTGTACACATTCAATAATATCACCTATGTCGTGTATACTTTTATGCATGTGGTTAAATTTGGGGAAATTCCTGTCAAGTTCATAAATACACTAGAGGCCCAGTGCACGAAATGCATGCATGGACTGGGAGTGTGGGGTGGGGGTGGTGTCCCTCAGCCCAACCTGCACCCTTTCCAATTTGGGACCCCTTGAGGGATGTCTGATTGTCCGTTTAGGCCTGATCCCATGGTGGGATCAGGCTAAATGGGAAGTCGGACATCCTTTTCACAATCCAGGACTGCTGACTACCGACCTCTCACATGCCGATTTCCCCTAACCACCCTCCTTCCAGCCAGATCAATGCCTAACTACTCCTGTGCCGGCCTGATTGCCCCTTACTGCCCTCCCCCTGCCAGGATGGACCCCACTACTGCCCTCACCTGCAGGCCTGGGCCCCCCCCCCAACTGTCCTCACCTGCAGGCCTGGGTTCTCCCTAACTGCTTTCCCCTGCAGGCCTGGGTCCCCCACAACTGTCCTCCCCTGCAGGCCTGGGTCCTCCCCAACTGCCCTCTCTTGCTGGCCATCTTGTGATGACCATCTTTGACCACATGGGGACAGCCATCTTGTGATGGTCAATTTGCATATTACTCTTTTATTAGATAGGACTAGGGACCCAGTGCATGAAATTCATGCACGGGGGGCAGGGGAGGGGCGGTCCCTCAGCCCGAGCTGCACCCTCTCCAATATGGAGTTCTTGGGGACTCTCATAATCCAGGACTTCTGGTTCTTAACCGCTAACCTGCCCGCCTGCCCTAACCACTCTGCCTGCCTGCCTGCCTGATCCCCCTAACTGCCCTCCCCTGCCGGCCTGGTCACCCCTATTAACTTTCTTTTTTAACCTTATCCCCTTCACACACAATTGTATTTCACTTCCTTATTGGCGTCTTCCTCTCACACAATTTTTCTCCTTTATGTAACACTTTTCCTACTGACTCATCATTTATAAACTTTTCTTTCCTCCTTATTTCCTACTTCTGTTCCATCATCATTCTTCCCATTTTTCTACTACCCTCCTTCCCTTCCCACATTCCTTCTTTCCTTTATCTTTACCCCTGCCCACCCTCCTCTTTTCCTTCCTTCCCACCTTAATTTTTTTCT
>PVJC01010281.1:0-44047 GCA_004026665.1 Murina feae
CCCATGCTGCCTACTGGTCAGTCATTTGGCTGCCCCTCACTGCCCCCCCTGCCTACCTGGTTGCCCCACACAGCTTGCTATTTAGTCATTTGGTCATCCCTCACTAATGCCCCTGCTGGCCTGGTCACCCCACTCAGCTGTTTGGTCGTGGTTCAATCATCCATTCAGTTGCGATGGCCCCTGGCTCTTTACATATATAGATGAATATAAATTTAATTATATTGACCTTGCTGATGATAATCATGCTTCTGTTCTATTGGTGGTGTTAAGGTCAACATAATTGCTATGATCATAATCAAATTCTGCTATTATTGGAATTTATGTAAATTCCTTTGACAAATTTTAAACAACAAGTCTCTCATTCTGTTTTGTTCCTAAGATATACTCGGATACTTACCTGAATGTCTGTTGTTTATCTTTACCAAATATGTCAAACTCACGGCCCATGGGCCACATGTGGCCCACAACAAATATTTTTGCAGCCCAGCCAATATAACGGTATGTAAGAAATGTCTTAATAAAAATTTCATAACTTGGTTGGTGTGTGTGTGTGTGGTGGGGGGAAGAAGGATATCAGAAACAGAGCTTGAGCAGCCTTGTCAGTGCTATCTAGGACCTGCAAAGCACTGTATATAAAAATTCAGGTCTTTTTTTCCTTGTAACTAGGGACTTCATTTTGAATTGGAGGACTGGGATTCCAGTTACTGAAAACACATGAATGTCACGAAAGTTGATTTGTCAATAATTGAAGAGTATTGCTAGTAAGTCATAGCATCAGCCATTATAGTAATGTGGTAAAAGGAAGGCAGAGATAAAAGGGAGATTTTAGAAGATCAATTTCAAACACACACACACACACACACACACACACACAGGGCCAGAGACTGGTCATTGTTACTAATAGAGAAATATGCCTGAAGGCTGGTCAACCTTAATTGCTCTTAATGGTTGGAGGTATTCACTCATATTTAGATGGAGACATTGATAAGTTAAAGCAACCCTCCACCTCTTACTCATATGTAAATTCTAGCTGCTGTTTGTTGTTGGAATTTCCTGCCCTAAAGATATGGTTGTTTTCCCATTGCCTTAATAAAAGCTTTGAGCAGGGCCAGAGCAGTGGGCAGTCTCACCCACTAGAGGTAGACTCTATGCCTGGCTCCCCAAGTTCCAAATTAATTTCTTCTAGTCTCTCTATTCATTTTGTGTGCGGCCTTCTCCAGAACTCTAACCCTGAACAGGAACCCTGAACCATGCAGGATGTGTGAGGGGCTCCCACACACAGAATATTCACCTTGCAATCTTTTGTTACATCAAAGATCATTCAAAGTGAGAAATTTATAAATTTAGAAATTCCTATGGACATACACAGATTAGAACAGATAATAATTGACAAGACAGCCCATTTAATTTATTAGTTTGTTTGTTTATTTATTTATTTATTTATTTATTTATTTATTTCTTTATTTATTTATTTATTTAAAGTTTTACTTCCTTGGGGACAGATTTGGGAATAAAAATGCCAAAATACAAGAAGATTTCAGAAGTTCTGAATTGGTGGGAATATCCATTGCAGAAATAATGTCTCTGCTATCTCATTGGAGGGGAAGAACTGACTTTTCTCTTTCTTCCTGAAAACTTGCAGTTTACTCCAAAAATAAAACTGCCCTGGGCAACAAAACACTTACCTACACTATTGTTAGGAAATCCCACAATGCACTTCTTATACTTACTGCATTTCTGTGAATAATAATTTTTATTAAAAAATTTTAATGTTAACATTATTGCAGGTGTCCCTTTTCTTCCCCCTTTGGCCCACCTCCACCCACACCTGCAACCCCCTCTCTTGATCATCACCAATCTATTGTCTGTATCTATGGGGTATGCATATATGTTCTTTAGCCACTCCCCTCAACTTCTTTATCCAGTCACCCCCATTTGCCTTCCCTGGGGCATCAGCCTGTCCGCAGTCACCCCCATTTGCCTTCCCTGGGGCATCAGCCTGTCCGTTCCATGTTTCTGGTTCCCTTTTTTTTTGGTCAGATTATTTTAGTTATTAGATTCCACAATTCTTTCATTATGTTATCTTATTTCTTGGAAAAAAAAACAAGAATAATAAAGTTGAAAGTAAACTAATATGTATTCTTAAAATCATTTATTTCAGTCACAGTGAAAGACAAACAAAAAAATGAATAGACAGCATATTTGATGACTAATTATGTGCTAGCAATGACAGAAGTTATTGAAAACATACTGTTGTTTAATTTTCACAATAATACATCAAATAAATTTCATATTTTTTATAAATGTGAAACTGAATCCTCTAAAATATAGTTTATTTGATCAGAGCTGATATGCAGGAAAACCAGATTTATAATAAAATTATTACTGTCACACACACACACACACACACACACACACACATCTGCACATCACCTACCCAAGACACTGCAGCCCATAAGGCAGCCCAAAATATCCTCAGAAGAGAGTTCATAGGAGAAACAAGTCTGACCACTATGCCATCATCAATTTCCCCCTGACTACCAAGTAGGCCAGGAAGAAGATAGAATACAACAATATACATATGTTCATTGTGGATGTCAAAGTCAACAAGTGCCAGATCAAATAGGCTGTGAAGAAATTATATGTCATGGAGTAGCCGAAGTCAACACCCTGATCAGGCCTGATGAACAAAAGAAAGCATATGTTTGAGTGGCTGCCAACTATGATGCGTTGAATGATGCAAACAAAATTGGGACATCTAAACTGAGTCTAGTTGGTGAATTCTATATACAAAAACTATTCACTGTAAAAAAAAAAGTATAAAAGTTATGGGCAATAAAATCCTTTTTATGAAAATAGCTTATTCAAGAAGCTATCTTGAAAGACAGTATTGAGCTAACATGTTCTCTGCCCCAGTTTGCCATTTATTTCTTTATGCACTTACAGGTTGAGGCAGTCTGCAGGACAGCACAGAAGATGGGATTAAGAGGAAAGAACTTAAGGCAAAACACTGACTACTGGCTGCAATATGCCAACTCCGCCATTCCTCATGTGTCCATGTATACATGGAGATCTTACCTGTATCATAAGTCAGAGGATTTATTGTGATGTATGTAAGGCACTTTGCAGATCGTTTGGGACATTACATGTCAGCCGACTTTTTAAGTTTTATCTTACTCTAATTACTGTGCAACAGATGCTGTGGATGCAGATATGGCTAAGGTGATTTTTACTACCCTCAAGGAGATCACTGAAAACACACACAGAAGCAGGCAATTTCAGTACAGAGTGAAAAGAAATAGGAAAAAACAAAACAAAACAAGGAGCTGTAAGGACAGAGTAGAGGGTACTGATATGGTTAGGAAAGAGAGCAGGATGGTCAAAAAGTTTACACTGAAGCTGTCTTTTAAAGGAAAAATAGGAGTTTTCAAGGCAAACCATGGTAATAGAAACATGCTAGGCAGAGAGAATATTTCAAAGGAGCAGAAACAAATGAGGACATAGTGATAGTTGGGGAATTGTCTTCACCTTGGCATGCACACACCCTGGATGTGGTTGAGGCTGAGAAGAGGGAAGAGTTTGGGAGGTGAGCAGGAAGTTGTGCTTTGTGCCTTCAAACTTGGTTGGGTCTTATTCCAAAGGCTAAGGGATGAAGGAGCTAATGGAAGGTTTCAATAGAGAGTGTGACAAAGTGACATTGACATATTATAAACTTAATTCTGGCTTCCATGAGGACTTCTTACTGGAATAAAGTGAGTTTCACTTGAAATAAAGCTTTAAAGACAGAAAAATTAGTTTGATCACTTTCACTGTAGTCTAGGCAGAGAGGATGTGGAGCTAGGTATGCTGAAATGTCACAGGAGTTAATTGAATAATGTTCTTTCCAGAGCTGAGAACTACACGAGGCCAGTGAAATGCCTAGGATGCAAAATTGAGGGGTTATTGACTCTCAGGGTCTTAAGTGCTCCTTTAAAGTCTGTGCCTTAGATACCTCTATGGACTCACTGCGCAGTACATGAACAGTCAGGGTGTTATTGGCAGTGCAGTTGAAAAGGAATGAAGTATTTTCCTGACTCATTTGTCCCTGTCTGCAATTTAGCTGGGCGCAGGACCAGGCACCAAGTCCCTGAGCTCACTCCCTTCGGGCTTTCCAGGAGCAATAAGTATTCCCAGGCTCCTTCTGTACTGTGGGGAGTCTCCTTTCTGTGACGGAGGGAATGGATGCTGGTGAGTGAGCTAGGCTGCGCACATAGCTGGTGGAGCATTTCCAGGGAACTTAGACACACAGACACGTAGCAGTTACTGTCACCACGCAGACTGCAAAAGGCATTCCTGTGTCTGTGCACTGGTCACGTGGTCAGGAGGTAAAGCGTACTTTTTTGACTACCCTTCCCCATGCTTCTCATTCTCTGGGTCTACATCCCCCCTGCCCCCGCTCCCCCTGCAGAGAGTTTTCCCCACCCCTAGGTTCAGCCTTTATGCCCTTGCCTAGGAATAATGTCCACTTCTGTACCTTGCCCTCTGAGCCTTTCTCAGTGATATTTTGCAGCTGTGGTGATCTCATTCTAGTTTTCTACTTATAGGCACACATAAGAGGAGAACGTCAGAAGTCTGGGGCCCCTGAGTGAATAGGCTTTTTTATTAAATTTATCTTTATTGTTGATAGTATTACAGATCTCCCCTTTGTTTTTGTGGTGTTTTTTCCCCATTGACCCTCTCCTCCCCACACCCATCCCTCTCAAGCCTTCACCACAATAGAGTCTATTTTAAGAAAGTGTTCTAATCTTTTTTCTTTTTTTTTCAATTCTCACCAGAGCATATTTTTCCATTGATTTTTAGAGAGAGTGGAAGAGAGAGAGGGAAAGACAGAGAAATATCGATGTAAGAGAAACACATCAACTGGTTGCCTTCTGCACACTCCCTGACAGGGCCGGGCCAAGAAGAACCTGCAACCGAGGTATGTGCCCTAGATTGGAATCAATTCTGCGACCCTTTGGTCCGTAGGCCAATGCTCCATCCGCTGAGTCAAACCATCTAGAGTA
Organism: Murina feae; assembly: GCA_004026665.1. NCBI lineage: Eukaryota > Metazoa > Chordata > Mammalia > Chiroptera > Vespertilionidae > Murina > Murina feae. Next base: position 5,043 of record PVJC01010281.1, read on the forward strand.
GAACCCCTGATCTGAGATGTGCCTGGGTGAGTAGTTTGGGGAAAGGGAGCTCTCCATAGGTTAGAGAAATTAGGGATGCTATGGGTGCTTCTCAAATCTTCTCTCTATGGTTGGCTAAATCCTGACTTTGACTTTTTAGTTACCTTTTAAGTTGGGCTGATGCGTATATCTTCTTTAAAAACTTGAGACACCACATCAGAGGTGTTTTGTTTGTTTGTTTGCTCAGCAAGTTAATCTTTATAAGAAAAAATAATCCCTCGTTTTAACTGTAAGTAACATGAGGAAGATGTCTTAATATGAAATAAAGAACAAATATATATTTTTCCATACGTACCACTATTCTTTGGTAACTGTATCTCCCTCTTCTTTGCCATGCCAGTTTATGGCACCAAATTTCAGGTGCTAGTAATCAATACCACACTCTTAAGAGTACAGCTCCAAATGCTTCATGAACCTGGAGCTAGTCCAACAGAAAATTAAATTACTGTGGATTAGAGAGAATATCACGTACATTCCTTTAAGGATTGATGATATGAATTAAATGACTTCTAATGAGGGAGTTGAGGGCATGAGTGTGGGAGGATGGTGGTAATCTGGGGATAAGGACACATATGTAATAACTTAATCAATAAAGAAATTATAAAAAAATAACTTTTAATGAAAGTCCAAATTTTTAGCACTCAATTTAATAATGAAACAAACTTCAACAAGTTGTTGTCATATACTTGACAATAGTTAAATATTTTTTCATATGATAGAAAAATTCTCAGATAGAATGGTTCATTAACTCAATACCCAGATATAATAGTTATATTTCTATCTTTTATTGACTAGACAGCCTACCTATGAAAAGATGCTATTTGTTCCACAATGACACCAAGCATAACATGTTTTTGTGATCTCGTTTTTATTTAATAATGAATGGTAAATTTTAAACACATTTCTTTGGGCAGGTCTATCTTTCCTGATACTGAATAAAAAGTGTGTTGTTGTTTTTTGTTAATAAGAAAATTAATTTACTTTGTAATGAAGATTATTTATTAATTTTTAGGCTATTTCAAAGTTGGGATTTTTATCTTCTTTAAAGAGTATAGTTTGTTTCATCATAAGTTCCTTTTTCAGTGATGAAATCCATTTAGCATGAGGTAAGAGGGTTTCACAAAATCTCTGGGAGAAGTGATTTGAGGAGATAAACTGTACTATGTTCCCTGAAGGACAAAATTTTTTTGCTTACTAATTTTATTCAAATTCAATCCTGGCTCACGCGCGCGCGCGCGCGCGCGCACACACACACACACACACACACACACAACTTTAAAAAGTTGAAAATATATCTTGTCAGTTTATAGTTCCAGAGACATGGATACCAGGAACAAACTGAAAGATCTAAGAGGAGAGGGGAGTTGGGGGGGACAGAAAGAGGTTAATAAAGAACATATGTGCATATATGCATAGCTCATAGACACAGACAATAGTGTGATGAAGGCCTGGGATGGGTGCAGGGGTGGGGGGGGAAGTGGAGGGAGGTTGAATGAAGGGGTAAATGAGAGAGGAATGTGGGACATCAGTAATACTGTCAACAATTTAAAAAATTAAATTAAAAATAAATAAAGAAATATCAAATCTATTTTAGAAGAGTTTAAATAAGCAGTGATTGTATCCACTTTTATTTATGATTTAATTTTTTAATTGCTCATCACTTATTTCTGATCATGCTTCTTTAAAGTGATAAAGTTGGGATGTATTAATAAAGAAAACTTTGGGATAGAAATGTAATATTTTTGAATAATCTGGGTAAACTCTAGTATAGAATCTCATCCTAACTTTCAGAATAAGTACTCACTAAGTGCTCCACTGAAGCTCCACTTATTCTCAAGTAGCAGCATCCCTAACTGTAGTGATAATGCTAATAAAACTTCAAAAATATATCTGTAATCAACAGGTAATAATTTATTAAACATAGAAACAGAAAACACTTTTATCAACACCTTTGTTCACATAAATTATAACCCTATGTGCAGGATATTTATTTTATAGGTTTTGAACTCCTTTTCCCCTTTTATGCACATGTTGATGTCTTTTTATACACATGGTAGGTGATCAGTAGATGCTTAGTAATCAATAGATCAATAGTTGATTAGGCAACCATGAAAAATGAGACGGAAAAATTACTAGAATTAGAGCAAGATCCACATTTCATTTATGATCTATGTAGTTATTTAAGTTCAACAAACACAATGCATCAACCTTTTGAATATGTTAAATGCCTCATTAAAGAAAAAACAAAAACAAAAAAAGAATAGCAAATAAAAAGCAGTTTATTAGATAAATGTGTGTGCTCGATAACAGAACTGTTGTTTAGTTCAATAAGAAAAAAAACTTGGTGTTTCTATTCATTTTGATGTCCTTTATAAAAATTCATTATTTTTTTTTGTCTTAAAATGTTTAGTCAGAAAATAAAATTGATCATGAATTTTACCATTTTATATGACTATCGTTTTAAGTTTATGTCAATTGTGTGAGAAAATAGTGCCTACTGATAGATTTTCTTTGGAAGCATCTTTTTAAAATTCTTTGATCCCACTTTGAAACTTTGGAATCTTTCTCTGCAAAACAGATCATTGCATACATTTGGGTCTGTAATTAAAACCTCTGAGTAGTTAGAAACTCATTAATTGAGATTTTCTATTGCAGATCTGAGCCCACTGAGAGTTAATAAATATACACTAGTTGGGTGTGACAGACTAGTTCTTTAACTTTCTTTCTCCTTACAGATAAGTGATAGTATTTTATACCATAATTCAAGCATGTCAGCTCCCAACTATTCCACTGTCAATTATGATATGTTTGTCCTCATTGGCATCCCTGGACTGAAAGAGCTACACATGTGGATCTCCATCCCCTTCTGCCTGATGTACCTGGTGGCCGTGGCAGGAAATGGAATCCTGATCTATGTGGTGGCAGTAGAACGCAGTCTTCATGAACCCATGTACCTCTTCCTCTCCTTCCTTGCTTTTTGGGATCTGATCCTATCCACAACGACAGTACCCAAAGCTCTGAGCATCTTCTGGTTTGATGACATAGACATCTCCTTTGGTGGTTGTGTAACCCAGCTCTTCTTTATGCATTTTGCCTTTGTAGTGGAGTCAGGCATTCTCTTGGCCATGGCTTTTGACCGCTATATAGCCATCTGCTACCCACTAAGGTATACCACTATTCTTAGCCATGTTGTCATTGGCAAAATAGGGGGTGCAGTAGTGCTCAGGAGTTTTGCAACTGTTTTCCCTATTGTCTTCCTTGTGAAACGCCTGCCCTTCTGCCGGACAAACATCATTGCCCACACATTCTGTGAACACATGGGGCTGGCAAAGCTGGCTTGTGCTGATATCACCATCAATATTTGGTATGGGATCTCTGTGCCATTGCTCAGTGTTATGCTAGATATGGTGACAATAGTCATCTCCTATGGGCTTATTCTGCGGGCAGTCTTCAGGCTGCCGTCCCATGATGCTCGGATGAAAGCGCTCAGCACCTGTGGTTCCCATGTCTGTGTCATCCTCATGTTCTACCTTCCAGGGATTTTCACGGTCATCGCTCAGCGCTTTGGCAAAAAAATCCCCAAGCATGTCCACATCCTGCTGGCCAATCTGTATGTTCTTGTCCCCCCCATGATGAACCCAGTTATCTATGGAGTAAAGACCAAACAAATTCGTGAGCGAGTGGCCCTTGTATTTTCTTTAAAAGGGAAGCATTGCTGAGTTTGACTGGATAGCATTGTGGTTTCTTATTGGCCAGAAGGAAAGGTCCTATTACAAAAGAGGAGAGACAGTTGCCATTCAGGATAGACTGTACTTGCTGTAAAATTATTTTATTTTATTTTATTTTTTTAGGGATGATCCAAATTGCATGAGTTCCTTATTTCAGAGGTAACTAGGTTCTGGAAAATCAGTGTATGAACAAACTTCTATTTTTGCATGCCCATAGGGTTCTGCAGTATTTAATAACATAACATATCTATTTCTATCAAACAAAAATAAAATTCAAAAAAGACTGCTTCTTCATCTGCTATTCAAATTTTAGATCGCTGGGTCCTCCCCAACAGCTGTGATGAATATAAATTAGAATGAGTGAACACCAACATTGTGTACAGATTGGGGAAACACCGAGGCTCCCTCCCTTCTAACTCATCTTATTCACAAAAGACTTGAACAGTCTTGTTATACAAATGTGCATAGCTGATCATGAGAGATAGCGCCGTGCATACAAATGAAATTACCTTTACCGCTGTAAGTACATGATCTTGGAAGATAAAAAAAACAACAAGATAATTAAGTAAAGCATTTGGAGATATAATCTGCCTTGGATGCTGGGTGTCCTGTATAGCCCTCCTCTCTTTAAATTTTTTAACATCTATCTTATAGGATTGTTGTATGAAGATCCAATAAGAGAGTAGATGCTAAAGCACTTTGGAAACTATAAAATTCTGTACAAATGTGTTGTGCCACTGTCATTAGCCACTGGTATGAGCTTTCACCCTCCTATGGTCAAAGGTTAAGAACAAACAAAGCAAAAACTCTGTCCTTTGTCTATGGCAACGTCCTTCTAGCTCCCTCCTTCTTTCTTTTCCCACCAGGATTCATCTACCTACAGTGAAACAGCCTATCAGATGTGCATCACCCACTTTATTTATTTTTTAAATATATTTTATTGATTTTTCTTAAGAGAGGAAGGGAGAGGGATAGAATTAGAAACATCTATCAGCTGCCTCCTGCACATCCTCTACTGGGGATTTGCCCACAACCAAGGTACATGGTCTTGACTGGAATCGCACCTTGGTCCCTTTAGTCCTCAGGCCTATGCTCAATCCACCCAACCAAACCGGTTAGGTCACATCACTCACTTCAGACAGAGAATGACACAGATAGGCATAATTCAAGTGCAGGTACTCAATTCTTCAAAATCCACTATGGAAATTTTCAAAGAAATTTTACCTTGCTCCATATCCATGGAACTTCTTTCTTTCCAGCTGTCTGCTCAGATTTCTGGTCTATGGTGAGATGCAGAGAAAATACATTTTTGTGTTTTTCCAAAGTTGGACTTTCTGAATAAATTTTGTCAAAATCTTGGAATCCTGGGCTAAGACCAGGTTTTGGGAAATTAATGTCTAACTCTGTAGTGAATGAGATAACTACAGATACTGAGAGGACCCCAGAGAGATTAACTAAACTCCAGAAGCAAGGAGACAGGACTGGGTTTTAGAGATGAAGACAATGGTCTTATCTTTTCCCCAGGGAGATTTATTTCCTGTCAGTCTCCAAAGAAACTTTCTCAGAAGAAGGGAAGGAGAGAGCAGGAGCAGTCTCTCTGCATTTTATAATCAGATAAAATACAGTTCTCCTCATTTCTTGACTTTGTATTCATATGACATTTGACCTGGACTTCATTATATAGCCTTGGGGCTAAGAATTGGGTGGGAGGGACCATACGATTATTATTTGCTTTTTATGTGAATAATGATAATCTGTCCCTGATCCAGAATACTTGTGTACATTCAGGATAAAATTAATAACATGAATATTTAAGACCCAACACAAGATCAGTACAAACTTCTAGTGTAAATGGTCTTCTCAACCCTGTAAGTCTTGGGTGGCTGCCATCCCTATGCCCATCTTTGTCTCTCCTTCCCACTCTATTCCCTGTAGCCACATAAATACACATACCTAAAGGAGCCTATCTAAATCACAGTAAAGTTTGTATTCCTCCCCCATCCCAACAATATTATCAAGCTTAGGACTATGAAGGGTCATTGGGGGAAAATGACCAGGGGACATAAAAGTCACAGATCAGAAGAAGAGTCCGGTAGTGGCTGAAGTTCAAGTTCTAAATTAAGACGTCATGGCCAGGGCCACACCCAAGCTGGTGAGTGAACTTCAAAAGCCAGTGGTGTGCTGGTGAATGCTTAATAACTAACTTTTAGAGGTTTGATTTGTATATTTGCTAAGTCACTTTCACCAAGACTGGTTTCAAGTGACTTCCTGGTAAAATTCTTAAAAATTTAAGCCTTTGCTCTTATGAGTCAGTATGAAAAGCTCCAGAACATCACTGATTGCAGCTCTTAGCAGGCCTGACATACTGGGATTAGGGTGAACCTGAAAATTTCAACGTTGGTTTAACTCAGATGTGAAGGACTGAAGTCAGTATAGAGAAATCCTGCCTCGCTGGGAGGTAGGATTATGAGTGGATAAGAACAGAGACTACCTCATATATAATTTATATATATTGAACATATTTTTAAACTTCTTTATTAAGGTAAGATTCACATAACATAAAATTCACCATTTCAACCATTTTACCACACGTAATTTACTGGCTTTTAGTACATTTACAATGATGTACAACTAAAGCCACTATCTAATTCCAGAACATTTTCATCACCCTTAAAACAAACCCCATACTCATTAAGCACTGTTTTTTAAATATATTTTTATTTATTTCAGAGAGGAATGGAGAAGGAGAGAGAGAGATAGAAACATCAATGATGAGAGACAATAATTGATTGGCTGTGTCCTGCATGCCCCACACTAGGAATAGAACCCACAACCTGGTCATGTGCCCAGACAGCAAATTAAACCATGACCTCCAGATTCATAGGTCAACACTCAACCACTGAGCCATGCTGGCTGGGCTAAGCAGTCACTCTTTATTTAACCTTCCCCCAGTCACCTACTAATTAACTTTCTGTCAGTATGGATGTGCCTATTCTTGAACTTTTGACAAAAATGGAAACATACAATATGTCAGCCTTTTGTGATGGTTTTTTTCACTTAGAATAATGTAAGGTCAGTGCAAGCAATAAATATTTAGCACAATCATGTGATAAAAGTCTTTGAAGATATGTTAGAATATTGGGGTTTATTCTAAGCAAAATGAGTAACTGTTCAATGATGTTCAATGATTTTAAGTAAAGGGCTGACATGATCTAGTTGACATTTAGAGTAATAGCACTCTAGTTTTTGAATGAAAAATTATATTGGAGAGAAAAAAATGAAGATAGCAAATTCTTAAAGGAGGCTGCTGAGAAAAATCCAGGACAGAGAGAAAGCAGTGATCACATTTTAATGTGGAATATGAATGAATTTAAGGATATTAAGAAGGCATAATCAATAATAAATTAAGTTTGAAGTAATTAAAGAAAATAAATAAATAAACAGATTTTGACATGAGAAACTAGTTGACTTTTGTACCATTTAGTTAATATAGAGAGTTAGAGAGAATGTGTTGATCATGGAGAAAGGAAGAGAAAAAGATGGTATTTTTTTTCATGTAGATTTTGAAAATGGGATAGTCAAGAGAAGTTATCAAATAGAGAATTAACTATGTAGGACAGAGAAAGAATTGGGAGTGGACTTTATTTAGACTTTTCACCATACTGATGGTTATTGAATTTATGAGTTGACTGTGTGTTAGACAAATTTAACCTCACAACAAGACTATGAGTTAAGTACTAGCTTTTCTTTTATTTTAAGAAGAGAAAATTGAAACAGGATAAAGGTACCAAAGAAAGAGTAAACATTTTGTGCATTTATGTTTTTGATGGTAGAAAATTAGGATACTTCTATCTGATGCCTATCATTTTCTTGAAACTTGAATAATCCTTACCTCTCTTCAATTCTGTCAATTATTTTCTCCAAGAGAAAGGAAGTCTTGAAATTTATAACCATTGGATTTATTATTGGAGGGCTCTCTGCTAGTGGTTTACATAAGAAATTCTATTTTGTTGTTGTCATTGTAGTTTTCTTTTCTTTTCTTTTTCAATTACAGTCAACATTCAATATTACTTTATATTAGTTTTAGGTGTACAGCATAATGGTTAGGCAATTATGTAAGTTACAAAGTGATCCCCACCCATAATTTTAGTAGCCATCTGACATCATGCATAGTTTTTACAATATTATTGACTGTGTTCCCTATGCTGGTTTTTGTATCCCCATGACTATTTTTTAACTACCTATTTGTACTTCTTAATCCCATATTTTTCACCAACCCTCCAGCCCCTCTCCTATCAGGCAACTATCAGTTTGTTCTCTGCGTCTATGAGTCTGTTTCTGTTTTGTTTATTCATTTGTTCTTTATATTTCACATATAAGCAAAATCATATGGTATTTGCTTTTCTCTGACAAATAAATTATATTAAAGAAATATAATTACTTGACTTTCTACAATCTTATTTTCTGTGTCCTCATCTCAAGGTCACTGTTCCCTTTAGGAAAGAGTAGAAGGACAACCTTGTCCCTGATCTGCTTTGTTTTTACACCATAAATGATGGGATTGAGTGCAGGAGGGATTGCTACATAGAGATTAGCAAACGTGATGTGAAAAGCGAGAGAGATGTTGTGGCCAAAGCGATGTGTAAGGGCAGAGAACAAGGCTGACGTGTAGAATATGAGAATGACACTGACATGAGACCCACAGGTGCTGAGAGCTTTCTGGCGGGCATCTCTAGATGGAAGGTGGAAAACAGCACGAAGAATGAGAGTGTAGGAAATACCAATGAGGATCAGGTCTGACATAATAGCCATTAGAGGCATAGTAAAGCCATATCAGATGTTGATGGAGATACTAACACAGGAGAGCCGGGCCACTGCTATGTGCTCACAGTATGTGTGAGGGATGATATGTGTCCTGCAAAAGGGCAAACGCTTCACCAGGAAAACAACAGGCAGAATGATACTAAAGCTCCGACCAACAATGCCTACCATGATCTTGACAATTGTTCTAGGTGTCAAGACACTGCTGTATCTCAAGGGGGAGCAAATGGCCAGGTAGCGATCAAATGCCATACCCAATAATATGGCTGAGTCCAGAAAGAAGCTGAAGTGGAGAAAGAACAACTGGGTGAGGCAGCCAGAAAATGTGATTTTCTGAGCTTTCAGCCATAATATGCCAAGCATTTTGGGGACACATGTGTTGCACAATATGAGGTCCGTAGAGGCCAACATGGAGAGGAAGAAGAACATGGGTTCATGGAGGCTGTGGTCCATAGTGATGAGGTAGAGAAGAATGCCATTACCTGCAAGGGCCACAAGGTAGATGGTACAGAAAGGAATTCCGATCCAGATGTGAAACTGCTCCAGCCCTGGGATCCCGACCAAGATGAAGGAGTCTGGATTAAAAGTTGTCAAATTCAATGCAGTCATCATGTTGATTGTCATTCTCTGAGGACAAAATACCACATTTAATTCTGGGGACTGACTGTTCACAAAATCCTTTTTTAAGTCTTTTCCATCACTAGGATACCTCTTGTCCTGTCACTTAACAAACAGTAGAAGAAAAAATACAATCTATTTTGCACAACCTCTACAGCATTTATCAAAAGCTTCCCCACAACCTTTATTATTACCCATGTATAAATATTACCTTACCATAACTGCATTGTTACTATATTGGAACCATGTCCCAACAGAACTATGGCCTAAGAGCACATTGGTCCTTTGTTGTCAATTAAAATTCCAAGGTTGTCTTGCTCTCACCAAATAACTCAGTTTGAGGTTTCTCAAAGATGTATTAAATATCCTAGTTGACACAAATCTCAAGAATATCCATTTAAATAAATATGAGGGGCCATGTGTTAATTAGCAAATCTGCATTTTTTTAAATGCCAATGTATCACTAGGACTCTGGTGAGTCAATATACTACTGCCCAGAATTTACTCCCACCTCTTCAATATCCGGAAGACAATCTCTATCTAAATATTCTTTTTCAACTCATAAATAGTGTTCCAAGGCTCATTATCTTCTTTTACCTGCCAACTTCCTGATCAGCTACCCCATATATCATCACATTGTTCTCTCTCTGCTGGAACATAGTGATCTGAGAATTGGTGGTAACACTTCTTCTTCCTTCAGCCCCTATCTCTCATCTGCCAGCTCTTATGATCCTTATTTGAAATCCCTGTTTGATCTGCCTACTTCTTTTCTTCTCTACTTCCTCATTTACTCAAATCATCTTACTCACTAATTGGAACCATAGAATAAGAGTTTTGGTTCTACCCTGGCTAGTGTGGCTCAGTTGTTTGAGCATCATCTCATGCACCAAGAAGACACCAGTTTGATTCCTGGTCAGGGCACATGCCAGGGTTGTGGGTTCAATCCCAAGTAGGGAGTCCACAGGAGGCAGCCAATCAATGTTTCTCTCTCCCTCTCCCTTCCTCTCTCCCTCTAAAAACAAAACAAAACACTTTTAAAAAAAGAATTTTGATTCTTTCAGTATATTGCAAACCCTTCTCTTCTCACGCTACCATATTGATCTCTTTAAAATATAAAATTACCAAAACACTCACAACATTGTTTAAAAGCATGTAATTGCACCTGTTGTGCCAACAATTATTTTTATTTCCTGTTTTGAAGTCAATACTTTCCTTATATAGAGTAGTTCTACTTATATGAATGTGTCTCACATTCTTCCCTAAAATGTATGGATAGAGTACTCCCCTCATTTCTCCATCATTCCTACACCCCATTGCTTGTATTGCTGCCTTTTCTGTAGATGCAATCTTGTCTTATCTCACTATGACTAAATTCTACTCATTGCTCTAACCCTTACAAGAGCTAATGTCTCCAGGAAACTTTCTCCACTTTTGCTAAACCATGTCTCTATTGCCTTGCTCGTGCAATCACAGTTCTTTTTTTCAATATATCTTTACTTTTGAAAGTATTACAGATATCCCAGATATCCCCCCTTTAATTCCTCTACCCCAAACCCATCTCCCAGGCCTTCACCACACTATCATCTGTGTTCATGGGTTATACATATATTTACCAAATAATCAGATGCTGTATTAAGTTTTGCATCACTTTTTACTATTCTCTTAAAGCCTTTCTCCCAGATAAGTGGCCAATCCTGCATTAATGATTAAGAACTCTTCTTGAGAATATAATTTCTGTCTCCATGTGTTTCTTCCAGAATGGAAGAAGGCAAGATTTCACATAGAATAACCAGTAATACAGTCTCAGTAGAAAACTGATATCTGATATTTCAAGTCAGTCACTATATATATATATATATATATATATATATATATATATATATATAGGCTTATTGACTGTTCTTCCATCTTCAAAGGTAATAACAGTAGATTTAATCTTCTTCTAAACTTTTTATAAATGTGACTTCATATTTCTCTAATTCTAAACTTTTCTATCTCCTTCTTCTGCTTTTAAAGACCATTGTCATTATACTAATAATATGGCTGATTATCTACCATAAATTGTTTTTTGCCATATAAATAACATGTGCAGGTTCCAGAGATTAGGTTGTGCATATTTTTGAGGGGCTATTATTATTCTGATGACCACCAGGTCCTTTAACACTGACTGTTCTTTCTCATTCTACTTTCCCAAGACTTCTCCTACTATCACCATTACCACATTCAGATAATACTCACAGACAACTAGTTTTGATGTTGGTGCTGGGTTAGAAAGCCAGTAAATGGTTGGAAGAGGATAACTCCAGGATGAGAACAGAGAGATACAGAAGGGAACATAACACAACTGGGGAGAGACATAGAAAAAGACAGACGGAAAGGGTACGGAGTAGGTGAGGCACGGGGAGAAAGACATTTAATTCTAGCTGGGGAAGAGACACACCTGCAGAGCATAATCTTTTTATCTCTTATTCGTTTTCTCAGGGGATGAAGAGACTAAAAAATGAGGGGCCTAAAACCTAGGGGGATTCCAGGGACTCTTGTCCCCAGTCAATATCATTAGTATTTATAATAAATGTTTACATTAACATTTTTTTAATCTTAATCACATGCACTTGGGATATGATTCAGAGTTTAGACTCAGGAGGGAACGAGGGAGTGCTGGGATTCTTCAGGATAGGGCCCATGTCGATGAGTCATTTATAGACACTGTAACAAGGCTCCAGGTTCTGACTTGGAAGAATGGTGTGCTGGTGACCCTTTAAATTCTGGATCCCATGAGACAGTTATGTGAATATTTGGAGATAAGACACTGGTGAGTTCTATGTGATATGGTTGTTGGACAGATATGAGTATCAGGCTTTCAATGCCCTCCAATTTTGATGCATTCAGTTCCCCAGCCCCAACTCCTCCATCAGGTGAGGGTTTTTCTGTATTATTATGTTATACTAGAGTTTTGGTGCATGAAATTCATGTACGGGGGGAGGGTGGTGTCCCTCAGTCCAGCCTGCACCCTCTCGCAATCCAGGACCCCTCAGGGGATGTCTGACTGCGGGATTGAACCCCAAATGGCAGTCAGACATCCCTCTTGAAATCCTCCTAACCGTTTGCTTGCCTGCCTATCTGATCACCCCTAACCACTCTGTCTGCCTGATCACCCCTAACTCCTCTGCATGCCTGCCTGATCACCCCTAACCACTCTACATGCCTGCATCATCACCCCTAACCACTTGCCTGCCTGATTGCCTTTAACCACGTCTGCCTCAGTACCACCACCATGGCTTCATCCAGAAGAACGTCCAAAATGACGTCCGGAAAGTTGTTTGGTTGTTTGGTCTAATTAGCATATTACACTTTTATTATTATTGACTAGAGGCCCAGTGCACAACATTCATGCACTGGAGGGAGTTGGTCCCTCAGCCCACCCTGTGTCCTCTCGAAGTCTGGGACATCCTCTGAGGGGTCTTTAGCACTGCCTCGGAGTGGGGAGAGGCTCCTGCCACCACTGCTGCACTGGCTAAGCATGAGCCCAGCTTCTGGCTAAGTGGTGCTCCCACTGTGGGACCAACTGACCACTAGGGGGCAGCTCCTGCATTGAACATCTGCACCCTGGTGGTCAGTGCATGTCATAGTGACCAGTCGTTCTGCTGTTTGGTCAATTGGCATACTAGGGTTTTATTATATAGTATTCTATTTCACTGAATTGGGCTTTCTAGTCTCTACTTGTCATTGTGTTGAGGTACTTTTTGAATTGAAGAATCTCAGTGATTTCTGAGCAATATGTATAAAATTAAATCTTTACATAAACCACTTCCTTAGGCCACTGCATATTCACTGAATGCTTACCACGTGACTGGAACTGTATGGTTAACATCCAGCTGCTTATGGAAGAAACCTAAGTTATTCTTGATATTATCACTTCCTTATTCTCCCTTTCATTTTATTGATTCTGTTAATGTATTGCACGTCTCCCCCAAAATACTATAGATCTCAGTGTCTTATATAGGTTTTTCATTTGTGAATTGTCTTTCTAACCATGTAACAAATACATACTACAGAGCAAGTTTTGCATCTGCAGAAAGAGTTGAAGATACATTATAATTTTGTGATGCTAACTACTCTTTCCATTTTACTTAACTAGACCAAATCCAGAATACCTCAGAGGAAAATAGACCAGAGTTTTAATGATGGTTGTACACCAATTAGCTTGGTTATCAACTGTGGCAGATAAAAATGGGTAAAATAAACTTTTGATTTCCTAACATTGTATTTATTATTTTGCCTGGCTGTGTGAGTGAGTGTTCATATCTCTAAGCTACTTACATGAAACTGACTTTCTCTCATTTCAACAAGTCAGAGTTGGAATTGCATGGGAAAAATCACATTGAGCACACAACACCAATCCCACTCATTCCGAAAATATGAAAGAAAAAAATTAACATTTTAAAATAAAAACACACAAAAAAGCCATTTTAAAAATTGAAGTAATATAACAATGGATTGAATACATTGGAAAACTAAACTGCCATAGTCAAGAGGAGCCTACATAGACATGACATCTAAAAGTAAAGAGATTTCTTGAGTGGGACTCTGGAATAGCAAAAGGACATTTGGTAGTGACCATGGTTAAACAGCCTAATGAATATACTGAAAGCTATTTCAGAAAGGAAACCTTTTTTCAATTAACAAACAGACCCACAAAATTAAGGAAGGTCTGGCCCAGAGAGGGGAGTCATTCTCATTTTGGAAGATCCTGAGGCTGATTGATACTATTTCCTATCTTCTGAATACTAGTCTTTAGTTTCTTGGTTTCTGCTCTGGTTCTAGTAGTCTAGTTTCCATCTTAACTCTCAATTCAAATTCTCCAAAGCATTACTACCACTATTTATCTTTATTTTATTTGTAAAGTCCTTTCACATTCATTGTCTCAGTTGGCTCTCACAATAACTTCTCTCTCTCTCTCTCTCTCTCTCTCTCTCTCTCTCTCTCTCTCTCTCACACACACACACACACACACTCGTTTTAATCCCAACTACAGTATGACTGTCTATAAAACCTCCCAGCCAATACCAGGAAGAACTATTCTTCTGGTCTCTAGATTCCCACAGCACTCTGTACCCACTGCTGTATTGTAATTACTGGTCATAGTAAGGGGACATTGACCTGAAATTTTGACCCAAGGAACAGATAAATCCAGGCTTGTCAAATTTTTGAATACATAAGAATAGGGTGGTAATTCCCATATGTCCTTTCTATTAGGATGGCATACAAACATGATAGATTTTAGGAGCAGTGAAAGGATAGAAAAAGCAATGAGGGGAAAAAAAAACTAAGGGTTTAAAAATAAACTCTGGACAGGTGATAAGTGAAAGAAGCCTGAAAGGAAAATGTTATAGGAAGGACAATAGGAAGAAAGAGTAGAATTGAATATATGGAGGGTAATATTGAAATGGGAAATGCAAAAGCAAGATCAATGAAAACTTTTAGGCTAAGAGCCTCTGAGTTGGTGCTGTCACCCCCCCACCCCCTGCTCAGAGTGTCTAACAATAGATCTCTTCCATCTGGCTCTGTGGCAGAGCATATCCCCATGTGCCTTAGATTCCCATTGGAACAAAGAGATTCCCATATTTGCCCAAGCGGAGGAGGGGGAATTTGTAGCTGAGGGAAAGAAAGATAAAAAGAGGGAGGGGCATCTCTGCTCCCAAAAGACAGGAGGGAATAAACACCGTATGAAGCAAGGCCTGAGATTCAATTCTATATATTAAAGAAGTTAAGCTGTGTATGAAATATTGAACTGAGACACTGTGAGTCAGAGAAGGTGGTATCCAAGAGGTAAGTCTAGGTCAGGTATTTTCAGGATGGAGAGGAAATTATAAATGTGAAGGGATGGATAGGAAATAAGTACCAGATGAATGGACAGCTAGCAATGTTCAAGGAGAAGTGGAGGGCTAAAGAATTATCTAGGTTATCTGGATTGAACTGTGTTTTCCTGAAGAGTGGATGGGAGAAGGACAGTTGGGAGGGTTACTTTCCTGGTGAGGATGGAGAGATTGATGAGTAGGTGATTGAAAGAGCATCTGCCCTTTGGTGGTCAGTGCACGTCATACTTGGCTCCTAAGGAGGATGTAGGAATCATAAATGAAGAGAATCCAGAGGTTCTATCCTCAGACACTGAGGAACAGCAGAAAGAACAGTTAGTCTACTGCATTTGGGGGACAACTTATAAAGAACAAGGTTTCTGGATGGTGAAGTCAGGTAAATGATTGAAAGACAGATGGGGAAATGAATTCACTGGACTGGAAGGGATAGTTTTTCTGGTAATTTTTCCAAAGATGATAGAAGTATGAACCAGTGGGTAAGGGAACTGGGCATATAAATGGAATATCAGCAAAGGGGGCTGCCAGAGAGACAACCTTAAGTGGAGCTCTTCAGATTGTTGTCTAGTCAGGGTGTATGGCGACTTCAGTGGGTACCTAATTAAAGTAAAACAGAAATCACATGACAAATGGTAGGGAGATACTGTGAACAAAGGATGCCTTGGAGGTGGATGATTTAGGAGAACTGAAATTAGAAGAGAAAAGTTTATGCAGGTGCTGATGTGACTGACAAAGGTGGGAATGTGCAGTGGAGGAAGATGAGCATGATGAGTGATGCTGTGGGAAGAGTGAGTACAACAAATAGCACAGACTACAGCTGAGATGAGAATGTTACTGTAAACCTGTGATTTTTAAATGAGTATGTGTCCTTGACGGTGTGAACTTTACATGGCTGAGTGGGTGGGGACTTTCTTAGTCTATGATTTTTTAAAACATTCACTACATATCATCTCTATTCCCTACACCAGTGAACAAGACACAGTGCTGACTCTTAATTAGCTCATCATATATTGGGATTGAAAATATTTCAAGTGTGGGAAATGCTAGAGAGAGAAATAGATAACTGCAGGGCAATGTAGGCATAACCCAGCCTTGGGAAATGAGGAACGTCTTCCTGAGTGAGAAATATAAACTGGCTACATTAAAGGGAAAGATGAAGATAAAGGAAGTGGATTGTATAAAAGACCACAGCCCTAGCCAGTTTGGCTCAGTGGATAGAGGCTCAGTGGATAGAGCACCGGCCTACAGTCTGGACTGGTTTGCGGGCTCAATCCAGTAGGGGGCGTGCAGGAGACAGCCAATTAATAATTCTCATCATTAATGTCTCTCTCTCTCTCTCTCTCTCTCTCTCTCTCTCTCTCTCTTTCTCTCTCCCTCACCCTTTCTCTCTGAAATAAATACAGATATATTTAAAAAATAAAAATAAATAAAAGACCACAGAGAAAGAAGAGCAAATTCAGAGACATGCATTTGTCCAGTATTGTTAGGGAAAGCAGAGAATGTGTGCACTTAATCTATTAGGCAATGGGAAATTATTCTCTATTGTCAAGTAAGTAGCATGCTCTGAATTAGCTTTTGGAAATATAATTTATTTATACTCGGTGGGGCAAAAGTAGGTTTGCAGTTATGAATATGTGAAATATAGAGTTTATGCTAGTGTTATTGTTTATTAATTATTGTATTAGTTTCCAGACTAACAACTATAAACCTACTTTTCCCCACTCTGTGTGTGGAGACTGGTTTAGAGACTAGAAGGACTGAAGGTGAGGAAATCAGTTGGGAGGTCTTTCAGTAAATGGATCTGAAGCTTAAAAAGCAATATAAGTAGCAAATATAGATTTGGGAGGTCTTAGAATATGCAAGCTAAATGAAGCCAAGGCAGGTGGAAAGATTGGCCAGGGCGAGTGAAGAGTGAGGGGAGCCTAGAAACAGACCAATAGGAAGCGTCTTGGTGAGCCATCCATCAGGGACAGAGGAGCCCTCGATGAGGACCAGAAAGGAAGGTCAGGGACAAGGGAAGAACTAGAGCTGAGTAGAAGAATCAAAGCCAAATCTAGAGCTTTATGAAAAGCATGACTTTGAAGGAAAGAATAGAGACAGACAGGAAGTAATGAGACAGGTTAGCAGAATAAGGTTTTGTTTGTTTGTTTGTTTTTGCTGTTAATTTTTTATTTGTTTTCAAAGTGAAAAATATTTGAATGTTCATAAATAATAAAGATAAAGTTCCAGGAAATTAGGACAAACTTGAGATAAAGAAGAGGAGAGATAATTGATGAAACAAAGTCCCTGAGGAGGTAGGAAAGAAAAAGAACTCAGAGAATAGGTGAGGAAATTATTCTTGAAGATATACATACATACAAACTTATACCCATATGCATGCATATATAAACATATACATGACTGCATCTGAGGGTGTGTGTGTGTGTGTGTGTGTGTGTGTGTGTGTACCTAAAGAGCATTAAGCTAAGTGAAATAAGCCAGTCAGTCAGAGAAAGAAAAATACCATATGATTTCTCATATATAGAGTCTAATGAACAAAATGCACTAACAAGCAAAATAGAGATAGATTCATAAACAGAAAGCAGGCTTACAGCTGTGTTTGTGGGGCAGTGGGAGCTGGGGTTTGGAAGGATTGAGCGAAAAAGAAAAGAAAAGAAAAACCTCATGGATACATAGTGTGGTGATTGGCAGGGGAGGAGCATTAAGGGAAGTAGAAGAGAGTATAAGGAGGAGAAATGGTAATGGATGGAGATTTGACTTGGGATAGTAAGCACACAATACACTATACAGATGGTGTGTTGTAGAATTGTGCACCTTAAACCTGTATAATTTTGTTAACCAGTATTACTCCAATAAATTCAATAAAAAGAAAAAAGAAAAATAATTTAAGGCCACAAAAAAGAATGGTAACTACGTGAAGTGATTGATGTGCTAATTAACTAGATTGTGGTAATAATATCAAAATGTATTCATATATTTAGTAATATTTATACTTTGTATAGATATAATTTTTATTTATTACTTATGCCTCAACAAAGATAAAAATTTCAAATTAAATAAAAAACTATAAATTTATTTTTGAGAAAATCAATAGTTTAACAATCTATTGGGCCTTCCCATTTTGTACATAGTATATATCTCCATTTGTTTACATTAAAAAAAATCTCTTCCAGCAATATTCTGTAATTCTCAGTGTAGAGGTTTTGCAAATTTGAGCTAAATTTATTTTTAAGTATGTTATATTTTTAACATACATTTCGTATGCTTCTATGTTTGTATTGCACTACAAACTTTTAAAATGTGATTGTATAGTTATTTGCTGCTAGTGTAGAAAAATACAATTGACTTATTTTGTCTTTGCACTCTATAAATAAAAAATAAATAAATAACCTCAGGGAACTTTCTTGTTCCTAGGTAGATTAACATATAACTATAACAAGGGAGACATTGAAAGGGAGAAGAGACATTAACACTAGTTTCTCTGAGGATGGAGGAAAGGAGAGGAGAATGGGTACAGAGATTAGATAAACTTACAAAAGTGGAATAATATGAGCAGTTGTCTCCTGATAGTCTTGAAGTCTCTATTATGTATGAGGGAAATTCAGTTGAAAGGGAGGAATGATCATTTGGGCAGTGATAAAGTTATATGTTCATTGTGAGAATAATTCAGTAGAACTGAGGCAGAGTCAATGGGCCTAACACATAGTTGAGTCTATTTGTATGGTTGTGTCGTTTCCTTCACATCCTAAGTGAGCTGAGGAAAACACTGGTTAGATTTCATTGAAGCCTGAACATTTTCGTAGAGAATGATACAGAAACCAATTAGGGCCGAGACAGTATTGGTCCTGGCAGAAGACATGGACATGTAGATTGTAGAATAGACTGGGAAGGAAGTAAAAAACTTCTTATCTTACATCAGTGGCTCATAAACTTTAGCATGGAGGCATAGATTGCTGCCTCCAACCCCAGAACTCCATATTCATTAGAAGGGTGGGAGGGTCCAAGAATTTGTAAATCCCCCAACGTTGCTGATGATGCTGGCCTGGACATCCCACTTTCAGAAGCATCGCTCTACACCTTCTTTCATGTTCTATGTGACAGCCCCACACTTCAGAGTCACAGAGGTGACTCAGGAAGCTCCACACAGACAAGATTTAATTTTACACACCAGCAAGACAAGCATTATGCTCATTGAAAGATCAAAAAAATTGTTACTCAGAAGATAGTGACTTGTCCAAAATCACACAGTCTGACAGAGCAAATCTCTGACCCCGGTATTTTCACACCTTGTGCTGTGTTATTTCTAAATGGCAGAGCTGCCTTCTGCCTCCTTACTTGTCAGAGCACCTGTGACTGAGGGGTGGGGAGAAGAAATGCAGGGTCTGCATTGCCCACTGACCCCAATCCTCCTCTTCCATAGTCTGCTAAGCAGATTGTTTGACATGGGACTACAGCCTGAAGCTTTTGCAGTTTATTACAATTTACATACCCATAGAGATTATAAAGATTTATTTATTTTTACTTTCTAGTTAATCCTGCTCTTTTTAGAACCTGTGGCACTGTGTTAAGCCTGGCAATATTCTCGGGCCTTGTTTCCAGAACGTCTTGGAGCTGTATGGGCAGCCTATCTATGGACAGGGTCTATAACTGTGCACTTTGTGCACAACTCATGTGTGATTGCCTATAGGGACTATGCCTGTGTGCCGAGCCCATAACGGTTGGAGGACCTGTGAGTATGTGCAGACCTTGCGGTGGTTTGCAAGCTTTTATGTGCACTCTGCTAATGTTTACAAAGTCTGAAGCTATTTCTCCCCTGTGACACAGGTGAGCGTTCTACAGAAAATCATGGCTCTCCTACCTGTTAGCAGCACAGCTGCTACAAACAACTCAGACACTCGCATGGCAGGCTGCCTCCTCATTGGCATCCCTGGGCTGGAGTATCTACACATCTGGCTCTCCATCCCCTTCTGTACCATGTATGTAGCCGCCCTGGCAAGCAACAGCATTTTAATTTGTGTTATTCTCTCCCAGCCAAGCCTGCATGAGCCCATGTACATATTTTTGTCCATGTTGGCCAGTGCTGATGTCTTGCTCTCCACTGCCACGATGCCCAAAGCACTGGCCAACTTCTGGTTAGGTTCTAGCCACATTTCCTTTGATGGCTGCCTCACCCAGATGTTCTTCATCCACTTCCTTTTTGTGGCCGACTCTGCAATCCTGTTGGCCATGGCCTTTGACCGCTATGTTGCCATTTGCTCCCCTCTGCGGTATGCCACTATCCTCACAAGCACGACCATTGGGAAGATCACTGCTGCCACCTTGACCCGCAGCTTCATCATCATGTTTCCATCCATCTTTCTCCTCAAACGCCTGCACTATTGCCGGATCAACATCATTGCACACACATTTTGTGAGCACATGGGCATTGCCCGTCTGTCCTGTTCTGATATCTCCATCAATGTCTGGTATGGGCTGGCAGCTGCTCTACTCTCTACTGGCATGGACATAATCCTTATCGCTGTTTCTTACATCTGCATCCTCCGAGCTGTCTTTCAACTCCCTTCTCAAGATGCCCGGTCTAAGGCCCTGAGCACTTGCGGCTCCCATGTCTGTGTCATCCTACTCTTCTACATTCCTGCCCTCTTTTCTGTCTTTGCCTATAGGTTTGGTGGGAGACTCATCCCAAGCTATGTCCACATCCTTCTGGCTAATCTCTATGTGGTCATCCCACCAATGCTCAATCCTATTATTTATGGAGTAAAGACCAAGCCAATTTTGGAAGGGGCTAAACAGATGTTTTCAAACCTTGTCAAGGAATGTAACTAAAGGTTTCCAACTTGAGCTCAACTTAATCCGTTTTCATATTTATTTTTTGATATTTCATACTTACCATGTCTTCATCTCTACATCTTCCAGTTATCTTGTGTCACTCCCACCCATGTCCTAATTTATTTAAATGAATATTTTACTCAAATTCCTGGCCCCCGGATGGGAGTGGTCTTTGAAAGCTGAGTGGAAAAGGTGAAAGGGATTTAGAAGTACAAATTGCCAGTTATTAAAATCATCACAAGAGTGTAAAGTATAGCAAAGGAATATAGTCAATAACATTGTAATAACTATGTATGGTGTCACATGGATGCTAGACTTATCAGTGTGATCACTTTGTAAGGTACCTAAATGGCTAATCATTAGGTTGTACACCTGATACCAATATAATATTGTATGTCAACTCTAAGTGAACATAAATTAAAAAGAAATAATAAATAAATCATGGAAGCGATTCAGCTCAGGCAGTGGGACTCAAATGAGATAGCGTCTATTGGACTGCACCTTATGACTACACTTGGGGAAACCATTTCAAATGTCCTAGTCCTGATCCTCATTGGCTATTTTATTTTCATTATCACTTACTGATATAAAATAATGTCCACTTTTATATATTTCTTTTCAACTCACAATATAGATTAGCTAACATTTTTATACTCTTTGTTCACTGTGAGTAATGTAATAATAGTCTAAAAAAATCTATGATCAACAAAGATTACAAACTTGTAATCTTTTGAGATGTCTTTCATATATACCAGATACTTGCAATAAAAGTATAAGTCTGTAGAATCATTTGGAATTTAGCCATATGAATCAAATGCCTTGATAATGTTCATTCTATTTGACCTACCGTATTTTCTGGCATATAAGACGACTTTTTAACCCAGGAAAATCTTCTCAAAAGTCCAGGGTCATCTTATACACCCAGTGTTGTCTTATAGGGCAGGTGCTGAAACTTCCGAGCCAGACTGGAAAATCTGCGGTCGCCACATACGGTGTGTGTGGGGGGGGGAGCTCAAAAACAGCCGCACTCCATTCATTTCAATGGAGCCCAATAAAGACTGCAAGTGACTCTGGTTGGCTCCTTTTTGTGCTGCATACAGTCTCTGTCCAGACTTTTTAACCCAGAAAAATCTTCTCAAAAGTTGGGGGTCGTCTTATATGCCCAGTCATCTTATACACTGGAAAATATGGTACTAATTCTTATTCTTGGAATGTAGCTTAAGGAAATGGTCTGAAATGAGCACAGAGATTTATGGGAAAAAAAAAAAAGTCACTAACTCCAGAATTATTTATAATAGCATAAAAAAAGGAAAATAACTTTTATATTCTGCATGAATGACAATCCTATATAATAAAAGGCTAATATGCAAATCAACCAAATGGAATGGGGGAATGACTGGTTGCTATAACACACACACCACCAGGGGGAAGATGTTCAATCAGGAGTTGCCCCCTAATGGTCAGTGCGCTCCCATAGGGGGAGTGCTGCTCATCCAGAAGCCAGCTAACAACTAGCGAGTGCAGCAGCAGTGACAGGAGCCTTTCCTGCCTCCTCAGCAGCACTTAGGACCACTTGGGAGGATGTCTGCCTGCCAGCTAAGGCCTGCTCCCAGAAGGCGGACATCCCCCGAGGGGTCCTGGATTTCGAAAGGGCACAGGCCTGGCTGAGGGGACCCCCCCCCTCCAGTGCATGAATGTTGTGCACTGGGCCTCTAGTAAATGAATAATGCTATCTAATATATACTTACTATCAGATATTAATCACTAACAATAATGTTTATAAAGAGTTTTTATTGGTTTGCAGAAATGTTTCTGGTGAAATATAGAATACAAATGAGTGAATACAAAATAAAATAAATGTTCTACTAAAATCCACCTTTGATTTATTTGTTTAGAAATCTATACTAATACTCACCTCACTTTCTTCTACCTATTATTCAAATCCCTTCTGATCCCTAGCATCTCAAGAAAAACTAACTGAGGGAAAGGTGATAACTTACCTGGAATCTACCATCCCAATAGGACTTTTCCCAGTATTCACTTGTACTTTCTCTCTAATGACTTACCTAATCCCTTGCATGCAATTTTGATTACTAGTGCAATATCTTCCTTATAGTGGGAACCCCTGAGAACTCTCATGTCTAAAAATTGATAGTTCCATGAAATGATATTGTTTTTATTACCAGAACACATGTCCATAATTACAGATGTGTATGTACCCAAGTTCAGAGATGCTAACACACAGCAACATATGCAGGTGAACACATCCTTTTAACCAAATGTAGATAATTGTATAGGAACAGAGCACTCTTTTCTATCCAAATATGTTTTGTATTTAAAAATTATATTCATCATTAAAGTGAGAAGTCAAAATTCTACTTATATCTAAAAGATTTTGATTTATATATTCTTTAATAAATTTTTAAAGAACTATAAACATATCTATGTAATTTGGTAGCTTGCTCACTAATCATTAATTGTTCACATCACAGATTAGCTTAGACTAATGTTCTCTGAGACTCAGAAGAGCAACTCAGCCTGAATTTTAGTCAAAGTCAACTCATTCTTGAAAACCCAATTCACACCTCAACTCTGTCCACTCCCATACTCTGCCTACAATGAAAGATCCATCCTCTTGGGTACTGAGAATACTTAATTCTTCTTTTATCAAAAGAATTTTCATGTTTCTTCCTTTATTCCTTGTCTAAACCATGTTCCATAAAGAAAGGGGTGATTTTGAAAGGCTTTTTATCTCTATTGTTCCAAAGCATAAGAATCTGCTCATAACAGATAATGCAAGATCCAAATTTTCAAATTATATTACAAATGGCTAATTTTTCCTACCATTTAAAGGATCCTTAAAATGTAAGGAAAAACTAATCACAAGTCTGATGGAAAAGAGCACAAAAACATAATTAGAACATGCTTAATAATTAAAAAGAGAAATACAATTAAGACTACACCAAAATACCATTTCTCACCTGTCTGATTGACAAAAATTAAAAAGATTAACATTGTGTTGGCAACATTGTGAAAAAACAGGTTCTTTCATACATTCCTGATGAATATACACATAATATACTTTTTGTGGAATTTGGAAATATCTTCACAAAATTTTTATGCATTTATCCTATAATGCAGAAATTCACACTTATAGGAAATTATCTTTTAGATATACCTTTACAAGTACAAAACATCCATGTAAGATTAGTCACTATGGCAAAGTTTTTGTAACTAAAATACTTGAAAGAACTTTATTTAATCCACATTCTTATACTTCCTAGGAGTGTAACCTTTCCCAAGTTACATAAAGGGTTTAGAATCACATGAATGTGGGAGAGTTGCAGTCTCCATTAAAAGCAACACATACTAGCTGTTTGTCGGGGAAATATACTTAACCTCCTTAAAGCTTAATTTCCTTCTCTGTAAAATAAGATAATAACACCCACTTTAGAGTTGTTTTGATTATTGAGATGAGCTAGATACAACAAAAAATAATTGCCATATTAATAGACATTTTGTGGCTTTCAATGTTTTCTTTTACAACATAGATGAAATGTACTCTTTTTTTTGGTATATTTGTTTGCATCCCTAGGAGAACTGTATTTCTATAGGTTAAATGTCTAAAAGTAAAACATTTAGATCACAGATAATGCATATTAAATTTTTAATAAAAATATTGAGTGTTTCTCTTTATTCAAGACAAAACTTTTCTCTCTATCTTCTTATTTTATAATATTTTAAATTGCAAAATTAACACCTCATATTAGTAAAGAATTACATTTAAAAAATGGACAGCAAACCCTGGCTGGGTAGCTCAGTTGGTTAGAGATTCTGCCATATACTTGCAATAAAAAGCATAATTAGCTCATCATATATTGGGACTGAAAATATTTCAAGTGTGGGAAATGCTAGAGAGAGAAATAGCATTGCATTTGTCAATTAAAACTCAATAATTGACACTCAGAAGAGCAACTCAGCCTGAATTTTAGTCAAAGGTCAACTCATCCTGTGTATATGTGTGTGTATATATATATATACACACACACACACACACACACACACACACACACCTTCATTAAGAAACAATAATAATGCCTTGTAGACTGAGGATTGAGAATCTGAGAGAGAGATTGAATGAGTAAGGTGTGATCCAGAAGGTATAATACAGTTTATCTTGAGGGTTAAGATATTTCTTCTCATTGAATCACTACCACTTTTCCAAGTCTCTATCTCAGCCCAGCCCCAACATCATCTGTTATCTTTATCTAATTATTCTCAGCTATCTCTGAGAATGCCCACATAAATCATGGCTTTACCCTTTTAATTTGACAGATTTTTAAATAACTGAAAGAAGAGGGAGAGGAAGAAGCTGAAACAGTTTCTCCCCATCCCACTTGACTTTTTCCAAGGCTCACAGCCCTCAACCCCCTTATTATTTTAAACTTTAGCCCTAGAACAAAAATCAGAAGACTTCAGATGAAAAACGTTTTTGAGCTTCCAGGTATCACATCCTATTGATGGCTACCTTCTTTCTTTAATAATGAGAAGGTTCTTTTTTTAAAAAAGTATTTGCCTATCTATGTTCATATCAATTATTATGTGGTATGTATGTACATATAGGGATTCCATAAAAACATGGAAGATACATATACTGTTTTTCAGCCATCAAAGGAGTGAAGTACTCATACATTATACAACATGAATTAACCTTGAAAATGTTCTGCTCGGTGAAAAAAAGATGCATTGCCCGATCCTCTGTTTTTACTTACCTGAACACCCTTCTCTCTGCAGGTCCCCCTTCCCCAAGCCACCATTTCAGACCAGGTCAGGCTCATCATCTCTGTATCCTTGGGTCAGAAGTTTGGCCTCCCTCTTAGAGTTGCTGTGCCATTGAAACCCTGTAGTCACAATTCCTGGGCTTTATAAGCTTTACATGTATTCATAGGATCTAAACACAAAACATTTACAGTCTCTCAGTTATATAGATTAAATTTAAATTAAATATAATTTAAAAATATAATCTGTAATTTTAAATTGATACATTTTCATTATAATTTTGCAAAAGATGCCATTAGGATGCCAAGTGCTTGTCTTGACTCACTCCTGTAGCTTTAGATATTTCTATTCACTTAGCTACTTTAGTTAACATGTTAAAATGGAATACAGGTGTATGATCAGTGTTATTGAACACTGACAGGATGTTGAAAAGCCAAAAAGTGAGGACATTTTAGAAGTCTCTTCTCTGGCCTTCAGTTGTTCTCTAAGGCCTCAGAGTTTGCCATTCTGAAAGCGAACACCGTAGGGCAGGTTGGGACAGTAGTGACCACACCCCTGAGTGCAGGACCTAGGGCTGTGCTAGGCTGACCAGCCCTATCGTGGCATCTCCTCCCGCCCCGCCTCTTTGCCCCTGAGTCTTTCTCCTTTGGTGGAGGTGGGAGCAGCAGCAAATCTCTGGCCCAGATCCAGGCTACGGATTCCAGGTCAGTAAGCAAATCCATTTTCTGGCCGGCCACCGCTTTCCCCACTAGCCCTGAGAGTTTGTCTTGCCTTCCAGGTTGGGTTGGGCGGCTGGCAAGTGGGGGAAGAGTGAGGGGCACCTCTGCAGTTTTGAGTTGACTCTAGTTTGGGAAGGGAGCAAGGAAGAGGGACCTTTGGAGCTAGGAGGAGACTCTAAAGATAGTGATGATTAAACCCTGATTGGAAGCTAAAGAATGTGGCGAGGCAGCTCTGGAAGTGCTGGTGGCGAAGGACCGCAAAGCCAGACGGGCGTGGACTCAGAGGCCAGCAGCCCCTCCCCCTTCCCCTGCCTTGGCTCCGGGAAGCAAGCTCTGTTTGTCTTCCACCCTGGAGGCCCAGACCTCACCCCGGAGGGAGTTGGGACCTGCGGGCCGGAGGGGGAGGAGGCCTGCCTGTCTCTGAAAGGGGTAGGGCCACGTGCTAGTTGTGTTGGGGTGCTGGGGGGAGGGGGGTAAGAACACCGAAAGAGTGAGCGCCCTCTGTTCTTCCGACTCTATTAAAAACTCCTTGGTCTGCTCTGGGGAGCCCTGACCCCCTGGTTCTGCTCACACCTGGAGCTTCCCTGGCTTTTCCTTCCCTCCCTGTGCCCATCACAGACAGGTATCCGCTCGCGGCTCTGTGACTGGGCCGCTTAGTGTTACTTCTGGCCACGAAAGCGGTGACAGGGCAGTGCAAGAGATGAGTCCCTCCCCTTAGGAAGCTCATGGTTTAGATCATTTTATCTTTCTTTTTCATTCTCACCGCAGATGAGCTTAGGGACAGCATTTAACCAGGCATTCGATCCAGACAGCAATGTGTGTTTCAGAGCATGGGCGATGGCCTCTGCAGCCTGCTTCATCTCTGGCTCAGACACTTGGATGCTGGCTGTGTGCTCCCACCTGCTACTGAGCTTCATGTCTTACACCTATAAAATGGACAGTGCAATACTCATATCCTAGAGTTTTGATGAGGATTAAGTGAGGCAGAAGTTTAAATATGCCAAATGGACTTACTATTACTGTTACTCAAATTATTGAGTTTTTATTGACAAATGCAATACCTTCCTTTAAAGGAAATGCACTAGTTTTGACGTAGTGCAGGGAATAAAATATGGCAAAGTGCACTATGACAAAGGAAAATATGTCTACTGACATCTAAACAAGTTAAAAATACAACAGAATTATAAGTGGACTTTCACAGATGAAGGAACTCGAACATAAAAAATTTATAATTTATCCTTAAAAAACTCACTTAATGGATGATCTCAGAAAGATGGAAACATGTGCAGGAGAATATTTTAAGAATTTGCAAAGTTAAAAAGTTTTTGAAATGCACAGGATAGCGATTCTTTTGAAGTCTAAAAATATGTATTTGAAGCTGATTATGTTCCAATTCAAATGCTGTGGAGTGCCACTTGTTAGATAATCAATTCCAGATAACAGAACAGAGTGGAATATAATTCTACACAAATTAAAAAAAGACTGTCATTTCCTAAGTACAAGAAGCCCAACTTACTTAACTTACTTTATAATTGCATTTGCCTCTGGTTTAGGTGTTTACTTCACTTTCACTAGAGCTTCTAGTTGCGTGGGGGGGGGGGGGGGCGGACACAGCCAACCCTGGCGATCTGATTTCTAATTTTCTGAGTCCCACCACCATCCCCATCTTAGTCTAACCTTTAATAGCTCCTGCCCAGGCACTGACTTTATTATGAAAGCTATTTTATTGTCAAATTGTGACCTTCTCTAGTTTAATGGATGTTTCAGATCTAAATATCAGTCCATTCTCTAGCCTTCCTCCTTCCCCACCCTCGGCCTCACCTTTACCCCTTTCTAGCTATTTTGCACCCTAAATTGCATCTACTTGGGGAGGAGGCTGCCTTGCCTGAGGCACTGCTTCTAAAGTCTTAATGTGCATACGAATGACCTGAAGATCATAAAGCGTAGAGACTGTACTGGTCAGGGTGAAAGAGATCCGTGGGGCTGCAGGGCTGCTAGTTAGCCGACCACTTGACCTTTTTCAGGCTTTTGTTTTATATTGAACTGTTCCCACCTAGTCCTGAATTTGGCCTCTTTCATTTGCTAATTTGATCCTCAGGCATCTACAACCTCAAGCTGTGGGTTTGGCTCTTCTCACACCACCAGGCTGGCATCTCAGCCCATCCACACAGTCCTTGAGAGCTGGCCTTAGGCTGAAACTCAGTTGGCCTTCCACATTTCCAGGGGACTGCGTTCATCTGCAGCTGGTGGTCAAGGGCCTGCTGGTATGTGGGACAGGGTTACTCAAACCCTTGATAACTATATATTAGCCAACTGTTCCCTCCTTCACAATTTCTTCTTTTCTCCGCTCTCAACTGTATGATACTCTTTAACAACTCTTACATCTTTTTTTCCTCAAAAGTCCTCTCTTGACTATCCGAAGTAGTGCATTAGATGGTAAAGAAACAGAACTATAATGGGGCCACATGTATAGTTTTTAATTTTCTAGTGGCCTCATTGAATAGTAAGAACAGGTAAAATTGATTTTAATACATTTCACTGAATGTACCAAAATATTATTAAGACATGTAATCAATATAAAAAACTTAATGAGATATTTTAGACTGTATTCTCTCACTAAGTCTTTGAATCCAGTATGTATTCTATATTTACTTTTCATTTCCAATTAGCCACAGTTCAAGTGCTCCATATAGCTACCAGATTTGACAACACAGTTCTAATTTATGCCTAGAAGCACAGAAAGCCACGCTGTCAATTTTTCTCATTGCATTTCATTTGTTTTTGTCAGCTCTAATGAGTTGTAATTTACTTCAGTAAGTTATCGTTTTGAAGATTACAATTCCATGTGTTTTGACATGTATACCAAGGTGACCAGGTGTCTTGCTTTTGGGGGGACAGTCCCGATTTTTAACAATTTGTCCCGCGTCCTGCGGCATTTTAAAAAAGTCCCGATTTTTGGAAAGAATGCAAGACAAGCTAGGGAACGGCAAGAGAACGGGAAGGGAATATATCAGCGGCCAAGTGGTCAATGGTGTCCCGCTTTACCAATGTTAAAATCTGGTCACCTTAATGTATACCGTTATGTAACCACCAACATAATCATGATTTATAGTGGGTATTTCCATCATCTCCAAAATTTACTTGTGTCTCTTCACAGTTCATTCCCTTTATGCATTCCTGAGCCCTAGAATCCACTAATCTGCTTTCAAATAGCATAATTTTGTCTTTTCTAGGATTTTATATAAATGGAATTAATACAGTAGCTTATCTTTGCTGTCTAGTTTTGTTCATTTTGGGTACTGTTTTTGACATTGTTCTTGTATCAGTAGTTCCATGTTATTGTTTTATAATATGCCATTGTATGGGATATACCATAATTTGTTTATTTACCACTTAATGGTTTGATGGATTATTTCCAGTTTTTTTGGTGATTATTGCATTGCATTGATGAAACAGATGCTCTCCCCTAAAAGATTGCTTATCCCAAACACACTTTTGCCTGAAATAAATGTATGTGTGTATGTTTATATTGGGGACATGTAATGGATCTTCACTTAAAATAGTGGGGTTTGGTGGTTGAGCAGCCATCATGATTTGATTCTGGGTCAGGGTACATGCCTGGATTGCCGACTCCATCCTCTGTAGGGGGTGTGCAGGAGGTAGCTGATCAATGATTCTAATCATTGATGTTTCTATCTTTCTCTCTCCCTTCCTCTCTAAAGTCAAGAAAAATATATTTTTAAAAGGTAAGTATAGTAGCAATAACATTTTCAAGACATTACTTTTTTAAGAGCAATTTTATGTTCCCAGCAAAATTGAGGGAAAGGTACAGAAGTTTCCTATATACCCTCTGCCCCACACATAATTAACCATCTCACACCAGAGTCATGCATTTGTTACAACTGATGCGCCTACACTGACACATCATCATCATCTGAAGTCCTAATGTAAATGAAATGTATTGTGTTTTAATTCCAAATTCCACTTGTTCATTGCCAGTACAACTGTAGGTTTTTTGTAGGTGTGCTTTATCAAGTTGAAGAAATTCTCTAGTTCTTTTCTTTTGAATCTTTATTGTTGAGAGTATTATAGATGTCCCCTTTTTTTCCCCCATTGCCCCCCTCCTCTCTGCCCCAGGCCTTCACCACCCTACTGTCTTCGTCCATAGGTAAGATATTTGGTTAATCTCTTCCCACCCTCTCTTTCCCCTACCTCTTGAGATTCATCAGCCTGTTATGCTTCGCATGCCTCTTATTCTATTTTATTTACCAGCTTATTTTGTTCATTAGATTTCTTGTTCATTTATTTTTATTTTTAGATTCAATTGTTGATAGACATGTATTTGTTGCCATTTTCTTCTTTTTCTCCTCCCCCTCCTCCTCCTCCCCCTCCCTCCTCCTCCTCCTCCTCCTCCTTCTTCTTCTTAAAGAATACCCTTCAACATTTCATGTAATACTCATTTGATGGTGATGAGCTATTCCTTTTTATCTGAGATTTGATTACAAATTGGCATTGGAATGGTCAAACACTTTTTCTGCATCAACTGATTTTTTGTTTTATTTAATTAGATAAAGTTTTATTGGTTTCGGACAGGAAGGGAGAGGAAAAGAGAGATAGAAACATCATCGATAAGAGAGAATCATTGATCAGCTGCCTCCTGCATGCCTCACACTGGGGATTGAGGCTGCAAACCCTGGCATGTGCACTTGACCAGAATCGAACCTGTGACCCTTCAGTCCGAAGGCTGACTCCCTATCCACTGAGCCAAACCGGCAAGGGCAGATTTTTCTTTCTCTTTTTTTAACATTAATTAATTTATTTGAACCAGCCTTGCACACCTTGTGTAAATCCCTCTTGGTCATAGTGTATAATTCTCTATACATTGTTGAATTTGATTGCCTTATATTTTGTTGAGGATTTTTGTAGCTATTTTTTTGTTTATTTAAAAACTTTTTATTTTCCTTCTCCAGATAGGAACCCTACAAAATTTATTATGCTTTATCAGAAAAATACAGGGTCAGTCTTTCCTAAGAGGTTTTGTATTTCAAACTCCATGGGCCAGAAACTTCTACTGAACAGACTGAACCAAGCTAAGGGAAGATCTGACTATAATCAATCTTTCTGACCAATGGCACACAGAGTTCCTGACCTCCTCCATTCTCCAGATTCTATGTCTGTTCAGCCATGTGAGCACGGGCACTTAGAAATGTGCACATCACTTCAATCGTTTTCCCACTCCTGGATTTACCTTGGTCCACGCAAAGCCTGCTTTCTGCCAACAGTAAACCCGAGGTCAGGAGGCCAAAGATTCTCCATGTCTACATGGGGTTCCTTTGGATGCCCAGCAATGACCCTTTCCTTCAAGATCCATTCTGTACCTTTGGGTCACGCTAACCACACACAGTAATAACCCCGAGTTCCCGAGGCAGGATGTCATCGGATGAGGATGATGCATGGAACCAGCACTGCTAAAGAGAAGGCAATGATGGATGCGAAAAAAAAAAAAAAAAAAAAAGCTTTTGTAGCTATTTTAATGAGAAATGTTGGTCTGAAGTTTTCTTGCAATGTGTTTCCATTTGTATTTCTCTGATGACATGATGTGGATCATTTCATATGCTTATTTGCCATCTGTATATCTTTGGTGATGTGTCTTTAATAGTTTTGGCTCCTTTTTTAATTGGGTTGTTTTTTATTGTGGAGTTTAAAGAGTTACATTTATATTTATACTAGAGGCCTAGAGGCCCGGTACACAAAATTCATGCATGGATGGGGGCTTCCCTCAGCCCAGCTTGCACCCTTTCTAATTGGGGACCCCTTGGGGAATGTCAAAAAACCGGCAGTCAGACATCCCTCTAGCAATCTGGGACCGCTGGCTCCTAACTGCTCATCTGCCTGTCTGCCTGATCACCCCTAACTGCCTCTGCCTGCTAGCCAGATCACCCCTAACTACTCTCCCTTGCCGGCCTGATAGCCCCTAACTGCTTCTACCTGCCAGCCTAATAACCCCTAACTGTCCTCCCCTGCTGGCCTGGTTGCCCCCAACTGCCCTCCCCCCTGCCATCTGGATCTCGGCCCAATGGCCCTCCTCTGCTGGCCATTTGGTTCTGATTGGTCAATTTTTATGCCAATCAGTGTCAAAAGCTCCACCTCCTAAGCAGCCATTGGCTCCTCATAGCACCGAGACTTGTTTCTGATTGGTCAGTTTCTATGCCAGTCAGCTTCAAAATCTCCACCTCCTAGGCAGCCATTGGCTCTCTACAGCACCCACATTTGGTTCTGATTGGTCAGTTCTTATACCAGTCAGCATCTCTGGGCCTGACCAGAGATGGAGGGCTGAACAGTAGCCCCCTCCCCACTGCAGAGGCCAGGAGAGAAAGAAAGGCCCGGCTGCTGGCAAAGCCCAGGAAGAGACAGAGGCAAGTACTGATCAACAGCTGCCACTGAGGCTGTGGATCAGACCCTGCCTCTCTCAGGGTCTCAGCCCCCTGGGCAGTCAGTGCTGGTTTGCCAGGCTGCAGCAGGGCAGTCAGCACTGGGTCACCATGGCAACCCAGTGCTGACTAAAGGTCTTCTGGATTGGTCAGTGTTCAGTCGTGATCAGGTCATTATGATCCTGGGCTTTTATATATTAGGATTTAGGCTATTGGTATTAGGGTTGTGTTGGCCTCATAGAATGAATAAGTTGGGAAATAATTTTTCTACTTTTATCCTCTGAAAGATATTGTAGATAATTCATATTATTTCTTAAATCTTTCACAAAATGTACATGTTAACCCATCTAAGCCTGTTACTTTCTGGTTTTGAAGGTTACTAATTACGGATTCATTTTCTTTAATAGAAATAAGCTTATTAAGATTGTCTATGTCTTCTGTGTGAGTTTTTGTGTGAGCAAATTGTGTGTTTCAAGGAATGTCCTTTGTCATACTTCTAGTTTCCATAGAATTTGTACTGATGCGTGATGTTCCTTCTTTCATTACTGATATTAGTAATTTGTGTCCCCTCTTTTTTCTCAGTTAGCCTGCCTGGAAGCTTGTGTATTTTATTGATCTTTTCATTCGTTCAGAAGAGGTAAAAGAAAATCATGATCTTTACTCTAATGAGGTTGCAAATTGAAGTCTAACATGCAGTCGGATAAAGAATGTTTTTGAAGTTAGAATGAGGAACCCTTGTTACCCTAGGTGTCAGACCTCTTATTCCAGGATACTCAGCATCCCTTCTTTTCTCCCTAATTTTCTCACTCTGACCTTTTTTCGTTTGCTCATCTGCCTAGGATTCTTTAAGTACCTTAGGAGCCAGGCCTGGGCAGGAGGAGCCAGGAGAATGGCTACAATGACTTCGGCAGTACTGGTGGACATACAAGATGAAGTGACCTGCCCCATCTGCCTGGAGCTCCTGAAGGAACCCCTGAGCATAGACTGTGGCCACAGCTTCTGCCAAGCCTGCATCACAGAGAACAGTAAGGAATCACAGACCGGCCAAGAAGAAGACAATAGCTGTCCTGTATGCCAGACCAGCTACCAGCTCAGGAACCTGCGGCCTAATCGGCACCTGGCCAACATAGCGGAGAGGCTCAGAGAGGTGGTCTTGGGCTCAGGAGAGCCACTGAAGGTGATTCTTTGTGCACACCACAGAGAGAAACTCCAGCTCTTCTGTAAGGAGGATGGAAAGCTGATTTGCTGGCTTTGCGAGCGGTCTCAAGAGCACCGTGGTCACCACACATTCCTCATGGAGGAGATTGCCCAGGAGTACCAGGTGGGAACCCATGTGGAGGGAAAGTAGGGAGGAATAAAGTTCTCGGCAGGAAATTTTAATTTTATGCTAATTTAACTTTTGTAGTCTTTCCATTTAGCTAGAGGAATGAACCTAGAAAATTCCCCCTGGTGGCCAACTAGAGACTTTACCAGTTTCTTGTTGCTCAGGATCAGCTCTACATGTCCTTTTGAGAAGAGGACACTGCTGGGGGCAAAAAGGGAGGTTGGGTGCATTGAGTGTGTGGGGATATGATGGCAATGAGAATAAACACTTGAAGGACTTCATGATCAGATTCTTTCC
Organism: Murina feae; assembly: GCA_004026665.1. Taxonomy (NCBI): domain Eukaryota; kingdom Metazoa; phylum Chordata; class Mammalia; order Chiroptera; family Vespertilionidae; genus Murina; species Murina feae. Next base: position 39,501 of record PVJC01010281.1, read on the forward strand.
CTGGGACGAAAGAGAATCACCCTGTTCCTACTGGTGCCTATCCCCGGTGTATAACTTGGCTTTCAGATTTTCAGTCCGGGGCCGGACACGTTTCTTGTGAGGTCAGCATGCTCTGTCCCATTCATTTGTTCTAGTCACTGAGATCATTTAATGCTGGACCCTGCTTGACTTGATGTGTTTCTTGCAGGAGAAGTTCCAGGAGTCTCTGAAGAGGCTAAGGCAAGAGCAGCAGGAAGCTGAGAAACTAAAAGCTGTGATCATAGAGAAGAGGACATCCTGGAAGGTAAGAGAGACTTCCTGAAGGTGTCCTGGCATTGAGGGCAAGGAAAGCTGGTCCTGTCCCCGGTTTGGCCAGAAGAGCTTCCCTTTGCCTAGTCCTTCTCTGCAACCCTTCCAAAAAAGCTATTGTTCCTGGTGCAGGGCAGGAGAGAGAAAAAGGGGAGTTAGAAAATGAACATTTCAAAAGGGAATTCAGGTTTTCACCACAGTCACATAGGAGAGGAACCATGGCCCTTAGCAGCTTCTAATTTCTGATTCTGGACTTTGTTCTACAGTTTCAAGCTCTGAAACTTGGAAGGACAGGTTAGGTACAGGCTGATCATGCCTACCTCCTCACTCAGAATTGGATGGGGAGGCTAACGGAGAGGCATGAGGGACTGGGGAGGCTGCTTGAAATCTAAACCTCACCCAGGAATCACAGTTTACATCTAGGAGGCCTTGATGAGTCCACCAGAGGCTAATGTTCTGGAAGAGTGAAGGGGAGAATTAAAGAAAGACCAGGTTCTGCAGGACTTTCCCCCTTCACTCCTCCTCTATTGCTGAGACCTGGCCAGGGAAGCAGTGCTGAGCCTGACTGCCCACCCCTTAGAGAGGAGACCCTCAGCTCCACAGACTAACAGACTCTCTTCCATGAAGAATCAGATGGAACCTGAGAGACACAGGATCCAGACAGAGTTTAACCAGTTGAGACGCATCCTGGACAAAGAGGAGCAGCGGCAACTGAAAAAACTGGAGGAGGAAGAGAGGAAAGGGCTGAATATTATGGAAGAGGCAGAGGATGAGCTGGTTCACCAGAACCAGGCACTGAATGAGCTCATCTCAGATCTGGAGCGTCGGTGTCAGGGGTCCACAGTGGAGCTCCTGCAGGTAAGACTCATGAAAGAGCCCCCAAGCTGAATCAGGCAAAAAGAGACTAATTTCCTACCATTCTGGCGCAGGATTGATCTCCTGATAGAGGCAAAAATAAAATTCCTTTGACCCTGGAGTGCCTCTTCCCTATTCAGCTATGTAGAAGTCATGTCTCTTAAGGAGATATCTCACTTATATTATGATATATAAAAAGTGATCCAAAAGTTCAGTTGATACTGTGGGAGAAATCTACTGTGTCCCATGATGCTCTACTGGAGCATTAATCAGTCTTGACATTATTAACATAATGGGCTAGAAAAATTGCTATGAGGGATTTCCCTATACATTGTAGGATATAGCAGCATCCCTACCCTCTGCCTCCTAGACATCAGAAATACCTACACCCAGCTGTGACCATCAAAAAACCCTTCAGACATTGCCAAATGTCCCCTGTGGGGGAACATTTCCCACATCCTCCTGTTAAGAATGACTGTTGTCGATGATACTCTTATTATAATTTGTCATCTGTTTTCACTCACTTTCATAGCAGATAAACACATACCAATCTTAAGTACTCAGAGACTCTTATGTAATCACTGCCCTTCTTTGCTTCCACTTTCCTCTCTAGGGCAGACTCATTTACCATGCTGTAATAGGAGTTTGAACTGGTCTTTTAAGACACAAGAAGACTGAGCTCTGGGGTGTGTGTGTGTGTGTGTGTGCATGTGTGTGTGTGTGTGTGTGTCGGGAGGGTGCAAGGTGTCCAATATAAAGAGTTTTGATGGTGGAGCTTGAACTGAGGTTAAAACCTGAGGAGTTGTTTTTGCATAGAGTGAATAGTATGACCACGAAGTTGCAGAAAGTGCCTTGTGACATCCTGGAACCTTGAGGCCTTTTCTTATTTTTTGTTTGACCTGTTTTCCTCTTGCTCTCCCTTTGTCAGTGTGATAGTCATTTCTTTACCTATTCTCAGGCCCCAGTATTAAGGTCAAAAGGTAGTTACTTTCTACCTGTTGAAGCATTTCTTCATTGACTGCTTCTGATTTAACATCTTCATTTTATTCTTCTTGCCCTTATTTTTTTCATTTTCGATGTTGGGTTACCCTAATGTTTTCTTCACTTCACCCTTCGCCCCCCAATTCTAGCCCCTGCACAGACTCTTCAGATTGTAAACACTGCTTCATAAGTACAGAGGAATCATCAAGTTATATTGCTAGCCCAGGTATCTGTCTAGGCTCTCACACTCATTAGTGTGGCTACCCAATGGACACTTTAAAAAAATGCTTTTATTGATTTCAGAGAGAGGGAGGAAGAGGGAAAGAGAGACAGAAACATCAATCAGAAGGGAGAATCATTGATCAGCTGTCTCCTGCATACTCCCCACCTGGGATCCAGGCCACAAGCCAGGTAATCGAAACGTGACTTTCTGGTTCATTGGTTGATGCTCAAATACTGAGCCATACCAGCCAGGCCCCTAGGACATTTTAATTTGAGTTTTCTCTTACAGTCCATTTTTCTAGAATTTGCCCATCACAGACACATTCTTCCTTGTCTTTTCCATGTCTGTGTGGCATTGTTACCCATTAAGATTTTGGCAGCTTTCAAGTTTCAAAATGTAAATGATGAGAATAAAGCTAACATAGGAGACGTGCAGTGGCACCTGGTTGGATCATGCCTTAAAATTGATGCAATCCTAGATATTTGGTATAAGTGGGCACATCCACCACCTCCACCACTTTCCATATTTGAGCCAATTTGAGCTTTGTTTCTGTTAAATGCAATAAAAATAGTTACATAGATCAAACCATTGGCCTTTTCTTCAGTCACTGAAGTTTATAAATAAGCAGGAGTTAGAGAGACCAAACCGGCCATGAAGTAATTTTATTCAAATGAGGCAGATAGTGGCAGTGATGACCTTGAAAAGCAGGTAACTAACAAGCTAATGGAGTGAAATGGACTGGTTTGGTCTAAGATGAGAGATCAGTGTGAATATAAGGAGTTTTTTAGGACAATACTTCACCTAAATTTGGTGACTGCATGGATGGTGGTACCAATGAGGAAGGTGAAAGATAGTAGAGGAGACCTCAGGTTTGTAGAAAAGGTAAATTTTCTTTTAAAAATCTTGAGTTGGTGATGCCTGTGGCTCATTTGCTAGGGTATACAGTAGGTCCTTGGGTTACATCAGATATTCATTCCTATAGTGTGACATAATGTGATTTTTGCCATAAGTTAGAAGCACCTATGTCACTCACATGGAGCACATACACAGCAGTAATGAAGTGAAACAGTAATAAAAAATTTAAAAGAAAGTTAACAATTCCTGACCTTTACTTGTGGTAAATAAATAATAAAACACAAAACACATATATGTACATACATCCAAATGACAGAATTTTATATATATGTATACACACACACACACACACACACAAACTAGGGGCCCAATGCACAAAAATTTGTGCACTCGGGGGGGGGGGCATCCCTCAGCCCTTTCTGTGCTCTCTCTCAGTCTGGGACCCCTTGGGGGATGCCCACCTGCTGGTGTGCCTGGATAGCTTGGGTGAGGGGCTGATGGCTGTTTTCAGGCTTACCAAGCCCCCAGTGGGGACCCTCACCCCATGGGGATGTGACCAGCCTGGGTGAGGGGCTCAGGGCCACTTTCAGGCTGCCCATAGTCCTTCAGGGTTCGGGTCCCTACTGGGGTGCCTGTCCAGCCTGGGTGAGAGGCTGAGGGCTGTTTTCAGGCTGTCCACAGCTCCCATTGACCCAACGTCCCAGCCAGGCTGGCTGGAATCAGGTTTCTTAGGTTTATTTATCTTCTATAAGTGAAACATTGTTGCCTTGAGCAGAGGCCCAGCTGGCCTAAGCAAGCAGTTTCCTCCATCGCTGGTGCAATGGAAGCCTCCTGTTTGCTCTAGCGTCATGGCTGCCAGCCACCATCTTGGCTGAGTTAATTTGCATACAGCCAACTCTGATTGGCTGGTGGGCGTGGCTTGGCTGGTGGACGTGGTTTAGATATAACAGTCAATTTGCATATTACTCTTTTATTAGATTAGATACTGTAAACGGGAGATGGTGACATAACCACGAAACAACATACATTGAGTCCGACGTAACTGGAGGATTGCCTGTGTAAAAGAGATCTGAAGCAGAGCAGCATCAAACAGGCTGTCAAACTACAGCAGGAAGGCTGGGGAGGGTTGTGGGGTAGGGGAATGAGATCAATCAAAGGACTTTTATGCATCCATATAAGCATAACCATTGGACACAAAATACTGGAGGATAGGGGGGTGGCCAGGGAAAGGTCAAGGGGGGGCGGGGAAGAGCCATATGTACTACTCTTTGTAAAATTTTAAGCAATAATAAAAAATTTAAAAAAAGTAATAAAAGCTTTTGAGATCTTAAAAAAAAGAGAGATC